>JAEDXX010000225.1:0-136056 GCA_021725515.1 Epicauta chinensis
CTGCAAACCCTGCATCTGACCTAACTCTACAGACTGATGAGGAAGAAAACCATCAAGACGCTCTGACCAATGTTTTGGATGTCATTAGGAGTGCTGACAATCCCTTGAAAAACCTGCCTGAAGATGAGATAGAGGAGTGGCTTCTAATCGACGAGAATGAGCCTGTTGAACAAGAACTAACCGATGAGGACATTATCAACATTGTAGTAACCCTCAACCTACTCAAAATCTTGAAGAAAGTGACTCAGATGCCGAAACAGAAGGAAAGGAAAAAATCAGCTGGACAGAAGCTGCAGAATCACTAAATAAGTTGATCTCTTTTGCTGAGGCTAGTACTAGCTACAGTGCTTCAGAAATTATTGATTTCCATATCATTAGAAATAAATTTTATTCTAAACGCCAAAAGTCAAGAAAACAAAAAGACATTCGTGACTTTTTTAAATCTAAGTGAAATATGTTTTACAGTACGTGTACATACATTATATGAAATGTAAAATAAACTTTGTTGTTGCATACTGTATTTGTAGGTTAATTATTAACCTAATTGTTCTTATAATTACAGCCCGATAGACCGGAATTTTCGGTAGTCCGGCACCGAGCCGGTCCCGAACGTGCCGGATTATCGGACTTCTACTGTAATTGTATATAGTTATATCTAATCTTCTTTCATCGGGAGGTGTTTTGAAACAGATGTGATTTGAAACAACTCTGATTTCACGGAGCTGAAAAACGTTAGCGAGTTGTTAACGTCGCACATCAACGCCTTCAGGCCCTTTAGTACACGTCAGTTACTGTGAGTACATGGTTGTGTCATGCTGCGTTTCACTAGTCGGAAATCGTAAAAAGGAAGTATTAAACTTTTTTTTAAGCTTTTATTTGGATAATGTATTGCATTTTAGTGTGTTTGATATATGAATCGAAGGCTTATTAACTAACGATTCAACTCATAACATGGGTACAGACCATTTCTATGTTTTTTGCTTCTTGATTTTCAATTAATCAGAAATTGGGACAATTTTTCTTACTGAGGAGATTTGGAACAGACTGTTTCAACTCACCTCGTTTAGACTCTGTGTGACTGATTTTCATTTATGATGACGTTTATTTGTTTATTTTGTTTCAGCATGCTTACTGAGTATAAAAGAAAAACGGATAGATGTATGGCAAGTTTCGATATATATTTGGTCTCGTTGCAGAATAAGTTACATTGCAACATGAAAGTCTCCGTGATGCAGCTTATAGTTACAACCTCAACCATACTTACTTGTACAGGTTTATTAAAAAAAAACTTATCAATCAAATGAAACGGCGACTCCTCCATCTGGTGGATATCCAGAGAAGACTGTCTTTTCATCTTCAGGGGAGAAGATACTCTGTGACTATCTTTTAAACTGCGCTGTTGCTAACTTTGGCTTAAGTACTAAGGAAACCGGAAGTTTTGTCTATAAGTTGGGCATAGTATATACATATAGTAAAAAATGTCCTTCTTCTTGGGGTGATCATTTGTTTAATATTTATAGTATATCTTTGTAGTTGACCATTAAATAGCACAAAATGTTATATTCCATGTTTGAAAGTTGCATTTCAATAAATTCTTTTAAATTATATGGTCGTTACTACTTTACGAACCTTATACCTCGGTATGAGGTGAGTTGAAAGAAAATGAGTCGATTCTTCGCCACATAATTCACACTTACACTCTCCTTATGTTAATCATCTGCAAGTACATGAAATGAATTATCAATGGATACTAATTTCATACAATTGGTGTTTATAGTATGCTGTTTATGAAGCAAAACGTCAAAGTTGTTTCAATTCTCCTCGGTCTATGTATGTATGAAAATGAAAATATAAATAAATGTAGAATAATTTTGTATGATATAATACTTATTTATGTCACATACAAAATTTTATGTACTAGCGTAAAAATAAAAAAAGCATTATTAATTATTTTGCTTTAAATTCAACATTTTTAAAATTAAGAGTTTAACCTTCCCGCCTCCACGTTTCCATATTAATCAGTTGTTTTTCTACTTGATCTTGAGATCCTTTATTTAAATGTTAAAAATTCAAGTTAGCTGTGTTTTCCCGTTCCCGTAGTAGCCATTTTTTCGTCCGAATTTGGGGGTCGCACAGTATTAATGGAAAAAGAAGAATACATAAAAGTAATGGAAGAAATGTTGAAAGATGAAACTGTATATAAAGAAATAACACTTGGCCCAACAATAAGATTTCAGTCAAGAATTAATACTCTTGTTGATAAATTGATTGAGAGTGGAACGATTAGTCAATAGAAAGCACAAAAACTAGAGACATACAATACAATAGCTCCAAGTATATATAGACTAAGAAAAGTTCATAAGAAAGATTGCAAAGTCAGACCGGTAGTTAGTTGTATAAAAGCACCAGAGTATAAAATTGGAAGATTATTACATGAGCTCTTAAAACCAGTATTAAACATGTTCGACGATAAGACAAAAATTCCACAGAATTTACGGAATTTATAAAAGAAATCAGATTACCAAAAAAATACATATTAGTATCCCTTGATGTTGTCTTACTTTTCACTAATATACCTAAACAGTTAGTAAATGATCTAATAAGAGAGAACTGGAATAAAATATCGGAAAAGTTAGAAATTGATCTAGAAAGCCTGTTGAATTTGATCAATTGCGTTTTTGAAACAAGTTATTTCAAATTTCAAGGAAAAATATGCCTTCAGGTAGATGGCTCAAGCACGTAAAGTCCTTCAAGTCCAGCCCTAGCTAGTATCGTCGTGCATTATGTAATTAAAAAGGTATTAGAAATATTACCTTTCAAAATTGAATTCATCAAATTATATGCTGATAACACTTTACTAGCTATTCCAGAAGAATATAAATATCAACTATTAGATTATTTCAATAATGTACATAATAAAATCCAGTTTACAATGAAAGTAGACAGTGAAAGAAGAATTGCGTCTCTTGATACAATGGTAACTAGACTAGAGGATGGTTCACTAATGACGAACTGGTACTACAAACCAACGAGTGCCGGTAGATTTCTTAATTATAACTCAAATCATCCAACAATGCAAAAGATATCAGTGGTCCTTGGATTGTTAAATAGAGCTATCCATTTGAGCGATAAACCTTTTCACCAAGAAAATGAATCAAAAGTAAAAGATATCCTTTAGGAAAATAACTATCCGATTGGTTTCGTCAGTGCATCGAAAAATTTAGGAGAGGAAATATAGAGAGAAACAGAACAACGAAGACATTCTGCTTCCTAAGGTTTCCAGTTAATGGTGAAGGTAAACTAAGAATTGGAGTGAATGGCGCTTGCAGAAGAGAAGAGCTCAGAAATTTATTTTCAGAAAACGTAAGTGATGAATTCGAAAATTTTCGGTTTGTTATACCCTATACGAAAACTAAAATTGTAAGGGAATTTTTTGTTACATCTGGAGATATTGAAGGCTTAAATATGGTAGAGTTTGTTCGAAAATACGCTGCAAGGCGACCAAAGAACAATGATCACAGTCGTTTTTTCATTTCGTACAGAAACGGTAAATGTACTAAGTAACCAGTAGGAATTAATACTTTCGCGTCCACACCGTCAATTATTGCAAAATATCTGAAGCTGCCGAATCCTCAAAAATATATTGGCCATTGTTTTAGAAGATTTTCTGCCACCTTATTAGCAGATGCTGGGGCAGATCGTTTAACAATCAAGCGCCATGGAGGTTGGCGGAGTAGTAGCGTTGCAGAAGGCTACATCAAAAGTTCAGCTGAAAATAAAAAAAATATATCTACACAAAATTTTGGTGTAAAGAAAATTAAGCTGCCAGAAAATATACAAAGCGTAAGATTTAATAATCAAAATAAATCAATTTTTTCTTCACGTATTCCATGTGTTTCTTTTTCTAATTGTTCAAATTGTTATTGTTAATTTTCATCGTTAAATTCCGAATTTTCAAAATAAGAATAAATTTGTTTAGAATTTAATGCTTTTAGTGAAACAAATCTCTTCATCATCTTCAGTGATATAATGAAGACTTTATAACACTCAAATCTTAGCTGTCAGGTCAGGTCAGGTCAGGTCAGGTCAGGTCCCCTTTCGGGAGTCACTACCTTGTCGTGGTGAAAGGGCTCAGTAGCTACTGTGATTCCTAAGGCTATGCCGGTTGGGATCGTTTAGATCCCTGGTAGGGACACCCTTGCCGGATAGGCTTAGGATGAGTAGTGAAGCCAAAAGTGACTCACAACACTCCAGGACCCACATCGGCTAGATGTGGTACGGGCTTGGCAAACCCGGGGCGTAACCGAGCTGGGCATGGATGAGCGCCACTCATGTCCTAATACCGTAGGCGTGACTAGCGCCTCAGCAACTCTCACAGGGCGTGGTGAGGGAACGTAGCGCTAGGATCACGAGCGGGGGGCTTGCCTTAACCGGCTGGCTCGCGAGGAGAATACCTCTATAAAAAACCGTAACCTCAAGGTCGGTTGGCAGGACTGGTGCCGAAGGGGTAGTGGGGCGGCGGTATTTAAGAAAAGGGAGCTAATTAAGAGAACCCCCCCTCAAGACCAAGATGTTACAGTCTTCCGAGTAAGTCTCTACAGACGGACGGAAACCTCATTGATCTTAATCCGACAGTATCAGACCAAGTGGTAAATGTCTCCTCGGAGGAAGAAGGCAAGGAAAGTCCCAATGAAAAGGAGACTACAATTAGCCAAGAACAAGATCCACATGATAGAAAAAGAAAGAGATCTTCTCCAAATGACAGAAGCGCGAAGAAAACTATTGTTAGTACAGACCTTGAAAAGGCTATGGACCAAATCAGACAAATTGCAGAAATGGCGGCACGTAGCCCGGTTACAAATAGGGATTTGATTCCCAAAATTAAAACGGTAAAGACTCTTCTGGAAACTATTAAATTTCAACAAGAGTTGCAGGAAGTCAATCAACAAATAGCAGGAACAAAATCGTCCAGATCACAAATGAGGGATGCTTCTATCCAAACGGAAAGTCTTGCGAACGAGATTTTCGTGACTACGTCCTGTTTAAAAAACCTTCGAACAGATGGCGATGTCTTATCATTAATAAATAAAAAATGGACAGAGGAGTCATTCCTGAATACCGAAATTGTGGTGGGGAACCCTCTAAGAGAAGACAGCAGTATGGCCGTCTTCATTAAAGAAGACGAAAACGAAACGTAGATAGGAATGGCCAAAATGTTATATGAAAGGTACCCTGAAATAAAAAGGGGGAAATGGAAGGCTAGTGATATTAAACAGATTACCATTTCCACAACCTACAAGGATGAAGAAGGGTATGACCAGAAATCGAAAAGAGAAATCTACAGAATAGACTCTACCGGAGAGGATCTGGAGTATTATAAATCTCTCCAAAAAATCCTGTATAACTTTAATTATGAAACTCTAAGTATACCTAAACCAGAAGGCATGGAACGGGAAAAATTCCGCAGAATCGCGGAATGTGCCACAGCAGATGGGAACGTAAGAATAAAAATCCATGTACCCCACGAAAATAAAAAGGGTACTGAAGGAAGAGGCAATACCTACGCCAGTCGGCTGAAAGCACGGAAAACCGAAGACACAATACTGGTTAGTAGTAACGATAATACTAAATCTTACACAGGCCTAATCCGGCAGGTAAAAACACAAGTCTCATGCGACATCGAGAAACAATGTATAAGGGGAGTCCAAAGGACGAGAAATGGGGCTCTGAACGTGGCTAAGCAACTAGTGGGGAAGCTGAAAGACACAAAGTTCCGAATAAATGAAAAAAAGTCTTACGTATTAGAGACATTGACCCACTAATGACAAAGGAAGAGATTATCGCCAGCCTAGTAGAACTGGGGGCGAATAAAGAAGAAATAAATGTACCATCAATCAGGCCCAGCTACGGGGAAACCCAGGTAGCCACAGTGATCTTAAATAATAAAACTGCCGAGGATTTATTAAACATGGGAAGAGTCCGCTTCGGACTAACTCTATGCCGTGTCCGCGAAAGAGTGGACATGGTTAAGTGTTACAGATGTTGGGAGTATGGCCATATGGCCGCCCAATGTCAGGGAGAAGATAGATCGGGTCTATGTAGTGTGGGAAAGACGATCATTCGCACACAGAATGTGGAAACGACCCAGAATGCCCACTATGTGGGAGGGAAGGTCACTCCGCAGGAAGTGCTACCTGTCCCAAATTCAGAAGAGAATTACAGAGAATGAGAAACAACATGCAAAGGCTTAGGGGTGATCTGTGATATTTTTTCATTTATTTACTTGATTTATATGTCTATATTTATATATATATACAAATTTATTATATGTGTGGTAGACGTCCTGATGAGTTCAAGATAGGCTGTGATAAAGTAGAAAAGCGTTCGGATGTGATATTTATTTATTTACTAAAATTATTTATTTGTTTATTTACCATTATTTATTTATACATATATATATATATATATATATATATATGTTGTAGACGTCTTGGAGGATCGCCGGCCGAGGGCACCCCTGGTGGACGTCGGGCGGTGTGTCACCTGGATTCTAGTCATGGAAGGAGCAGCAGTGTGATACGGGTCTGTGATAATGTCGAGAGCAATGCTTATGTGTCAAATTTTACTTTTATTTACAAGATTATTTATTTATACACCTGTCCGTCTACTTATACATCTGTCTGTTTATTTATTTATTCTATATATTTATTATCCATATGTCGATGAATGGAGACAATCTTTTGGACTGTACATCCGACATTGATCTTAATCGTTTTACTTAATCGTTTAATATACTTTTTAATTGGTTGTTTTCTGTTTGCACACACTAATGAAAATTCTACAGATCAACGCAAACAGATCAATCAGATCCCATGATATGGCGATGATGACGGCAGATGATAGAGGGATAGACTTCATCACTGCGAGCGAACCAAACCAGAAGACAATCAAGAAAAAAACGAATCATTATATTGATAAAAATATGAATACATGTGTAATTAACGTGAGTACAAGATATAAAGTATTTAACACGGGGGACGGAGAATGCTTCACATGGGTGTAGACAGACATAGGATACCTTTACTATGTTTACATTAGCCCAAATTGCAATCTTACAAACTTCTGTCAAATGATAGATAATCTCTCATGTGACATCCGAGAGAAAAATCGAGACATAATAATAACCGGCGATTTTAATGCCAAACACTCAACATGGGGAGGAGAAATAGACTCGGGTAGGGGCACATATCTTCTTCCACAGGTTTCTTCAACAAGCTATCTATAGAAACGAATTTCCTAATGAATGGAAAATAGCAAAGTTGATTCTGATCGATAAACCAAAAAAGACACCTACAGAACAGACCAAATACAGGCCCATATGTCTCATAGATGTTATTGGAACACTCTATGAGAGCCTGATAAATAAAGACTAACAGAAGAGCTTGAGGAAGGGAAAGGGCTTAATCAGAAACAATATGGCTTCCGTACAGGCCGCTCGACGGTTGATGCTATCAACCAGGCATTAAAAGATATGAAGTCGGGAAAAATGCGTGGCGATTGGGTGGTGATCGTCCTAATTGACGTTAAAAACGCATTCAATACAGCATCATGGGCCAAAATAATAGAAAAACTAAAGAAAAAAAATATAGCTAGATATATTGTAAGCATTGTAAAGGACTACTTTAAAGGTAGAGGAATTAAAATACCAGGGTGTGGCATTAGAGGTGTTCCGCAGGGATCGGTTCTCGGGCCGACCCTGTGGAACGTCATGTATGGTGACGTCATGGACGTGAATATACCTGACAACGCAGAGATGATATGCTATGCGGACGACCTGGCAGTTGTCACAACAGCTAAAGATGAAAAAAGTCTAGTACAAAAAACAAACATCTCATTGAAACAAACCGCATCGTGGATGAGAATAAATCATCTTACGCTTCCAGTAGAAAAAACAAAAGCCATGGTACTGTACAAACATACAGAGGCAGGATTGAATTCGAAATAGACGGATATCCTATTCTCCCTGAGAAATATGTGACTTACCTGGGGGTGGTGTTATATGATAAACTCATTTTCAACCAACATATAAAGACAGTAACAGGTAAAGCACTTAAAGTGCGCAATGCGCTGGCAGGAGCGATGCCGAATATCGGAAGGCCAACCTACGCCAAAAGGAAAGTGTTAGCAATGGCAGCACAATCCGTAGTGATGTATGCTGCGCCGGTGTGGAGGGATGCAATAAAAATTGAAAAGTACTGAAATATGCTGAGTAGTTTACAACGAAACTTAGCCTTACGAATTGTTAGTGGATATCGTACGATATCCGCCTATACCTATACACCTGATGGTAGAAGAGTATATGCGCCTCTACGGTAGAAAATCTGAGAGAAAATCAGAGAGAGAACACAATCAAAAAGTGGCAGGATGAGTGGCTGCTGAGTGAAAAGGGGAAATGGACTAGAAGATTGATACCCAGAATTGAAGTCTGGGTTAACAGAAAATTCGGCTCGGTCGATTATCATATGACCCAATTCCTCAGCGGCCACGGTTGTTTTATGCAATATGTAAATAAAATAAGGAAAAGGCAAACTTCAATATGCATGTACTGTTCTAAAGAAGACGACGCCGAACACACGTTCTTCGAATGCGAAAGATGGTCCACGAAACGAATAAAATTACAATGCAGCATTGGGATCTCACTCACAGTTGAAAATATAATAGAAATAATGCTTCGAAGTAAAAACAGATATAAGGAAATACAAGATTATATCACACAGATTGTAAAAACCAAGGAGAAGGATGAAATAGCCGATAAACGACATAGACGAGAAATAATCTCATCGGAAGCAAATAGGACGTCGATGATTACGAGATGCAGCCTCACCACTCAGGTATGTGTCGAACGGGTTCGGTGGTGGTGTGGAGAAATAAGAGGGGTTTTAGTGGGTAGGGAGGGTCCTTGAGGGCCCTCGAGTCCCACACTCCCCCGGGCGGGTAGAACCATACCCGGGGGGTGCGTAAAATGCATTTCCCCTCTCCAAAAACAAAGGTCAGGTCAGGTCGGGGGGCAAAGGGCTGTGATGCGTCATACATGAGTCCCAGTTCATGGTGTTCTGGACTCTCTAGCCTCTCACAGTCAATACCTATCCTCACCTTCACGTGGTGTTCCCTGTTAACTTGGGTTGCGGTCCGAGATCGGGTAACCAACCCCGGTGGAGGGCGGGCCCAAGGAACTAACGAGGAAGGTAGAAATGGCTATGGATATGGACTATGGACTTGGAAACGATTTGGATGGTTTGCGACACTCATGATGACGACATTGGCTATGAAACGGTACATGAGAACCCAGGTGGGCAAGGGGACCACCTGGTGTAGAAATCCCCCTCCCGGTGGTACAGGCGTGAATTGAGTAGCGTCTCGATGGGGCTCTGCCACCGGGAGTATCATTGTTACTCCCCATGGGTGCCGGTACCCTAAAAACGGAAAAATTGTTATGGACAAACGACATAGAAAAGCCTCGGAAAAAGGGGTAGCAGACGGGGGAGCGACGTCTGCTACCGACCGGTTGCTCCAGGAACACAACCCCAGCAAAAAGTCTTATGATCACGAGAAATATGGTACAGATGACCCTTCGGTGTTCGAGAGAAGACAAAGCCTTGCCAGGACTCCGACCAAGACAACGGATGCGAAGACTGAGACTAACGTCCCTGTCGACACACTTGTAAAAATCAGTCCGGAACCTGTGGTTATTTCTAGCCAGAGTGAATACGAGTCCGAGGAATCCCCGCAGTTCGAGAAAATGTCACGGACTGCGGAGTTCAAGAAGAGAAAGAGGACGTCTCCCGAACTCACAGGAGAAGGGAAAAAAAGAAACAAACAAGCAGTCTTGAGCACATCAGGCGACTGGTGAACGACCTCTGGGACGTCCGTAGCAGTCCCAGAAACCTGAAGGCGGTCTTACAACAGCTGAAAGCCGCAGTAAATACTGCGTTCAAGAAAGAAAAGAAGTTGACTTCTAATATGCTGATGGCTTCCAACAGCACGCAGACGGAAAAGAATGCAACTGCATCCATTGACGTTCAACCGGATGAAGTATACATGTATAAAGAGACGAGAACAGTGACCACACAGACGTCCAAGAATACCGAAACAATATACATGACGCCAGGTTTAATGTCCAGCATTAAATCCGCAGAAGCCCTCCTGCGCGTGATAAAGAGAAATTGGGCGCCTGATTCTTTCAGGAAAACGGAGATCGTAGTTGGCAACCCTTTGAACGGTGACAATAATGCCATAGTGTGGGTGAGTGAAGCAGAGAATAACCTCGACAAAGGCTTGCCCAAAATGACAGCAGAAAGATTCCCAGACCTTACACGAGAAACGTGGAGGGATGGGAATATTAGCAGCTTAACAGTCACCACCAGCTTTATGGGAGACGATGGGAAGCCAGTAAAAAAGGAGCGTTGCATCTATAGATGCGACACTATAGAAGACGGCATAAAACGCTTCAATGCGGTTAATAAAATCTGTAGCATCTACCAGACGGGGATGAAAACACTCTCAATCCCAAAACCAGACGGAGCTGACTTGGCAAGGTTTAGAAGGCTGGTTGAATGTGCCGTGGCCGCGAGTTCAAGAAGCAAAGTCTTAATACACATTCCACGTCCAGATAAGACCAAAAATGAGCCCGAGGAGCGGAAGACATACGCCAGCCGCCTAAGACAACAGGCCACAGATACAATCGTGGTCAAAAGCAAGGAAAACAAAAGTTACTCTGACCTGGTTAGACAGGTCAAAACACAATTGTCGAATAACGCAGAAAGAGACTGTATAAGGGGGGTGCAGAAGACTAGATTTGGCGCCCTCCTTATAAAAGTAGAAAAGGGTCAAATGGAGATCGCCAAGCAACTGATGAACAAGATTAAAGATGCTAACGTGCGCATTAATCAAAGGGATCGTGCAATAGTGCACATAAGAGATATCGACCCATTAATCTCGAAAAACGAGATAGCTTCGGCCCCCGTAGAACTGGGGGCAAAGGCCGAGGAATTGAGTATTACCTCGATACGACCTAGCTACGGTGACAACCAGGTTGCCACCGTAGCAATGAACAAACAGACAGCAGAAGAAATCCTCAAGAAGGGGAGAATAAGAATTGGACTCAGCCTCTGCCGCGTTAAGGTGCATTGTCAAGCACGCGGCTGAAGCGGCTAGAGCAGCGCGGCTGGAGTCGCGTGTCTAGAGTCGCGCGACTGCAGCGACCCATATGAGAGTCAAGTGCGCGACTACAGCTGCTATTGCACACGCGCATTTGTAAACACGACGAATCAGTTGTTAACTGACTACGATGGAGAAAGCATTGGTTTTGTGGTGAGCTACCGAAATTGCACAAGAAAAAGAAGAACTGTTATTACAATTAATAAGAAACAATCCTCACGAAATTTTTTCAACCCGAAGAGATGAGGGTTTCCAGAATTTCGAAGTTTTTTTCGCGTTAACATTAATCAGTTTAATTTTATATAGCCTTTAATTGAAAATTATTTGAAAAAACAATTATGTGCACCAATTAGACATCCAATAAGCCCAGATGATTTAACAAAAAACTTTATTTTTTATTTCATATATTTGTTAATAAGTTTGTAATGTATTAATTGATTTATTTTCGTCTTGACTCTATAAAAAACAGAAGAAAATCTGAAAATAATATAAGAGACGTTTATTTATTTATATATTTTATTTAAATCTGTAAAAAAATCATCCATTTCGCTAGAAAACGGCTTTTAAACCATATAAAACTTTATCTGTCGCGGCGGATGTGGCGGCTGGACTGCTTTCCGAACAGTCGTGTCGCTAGAGTCGCCACAGCCGTTTCTATCGCCACGCGCCGGCCGCGTCATTGACAACGGGTCCATATATTTCAACGTAAACCAGTCTGACGCGACTCCAGCCGCCGTGCTTGACAATGCACCGTTAGGGAGAGGGTCGAACTACTGAAATGCTATAGGTGTTGGAATTATGGCCACATTGCGGCCAACTGTAAAGAGGAAGACAGATCAAAGTTGTGTCGCAGATGTGGTGGGAATGACCACGACCACTCAGCGTGTACGGGTCTCCCCAGATGCCCTCTGTGCTTGAAAGGTGGACATTCGGCAGGCTCTGGACTTTGTCCAAGGTTCAGAGCTGCTGTTGAAGAAGAACAGAGAAGGAAGAAGAAATGACCGAAATAACGTAGAAGACATGTGCCACCACTTAGGTATGTGACAAACGGGTCCGGTGGTGGCACAGAAGGTCGGAGGGGTTTTAGTAGGTATGGGGACTCCTTGAGAGTCGTCGAGTCCCACACTCCCCCGGGCGGGAAGAACCAATGCGTAATAGCATTTCCCCTCCACCAAAAAAAAGGATAATTATACGTGTAGCAATCTCCTCACATAAGTGAAAAAGCTGTAATATTTTGTTTACCCATGTGCCATGCCCTAATAAAGTCTACAAAAATGTATAGGCCTTATAAAGGCACAGGTACAGGCCTTATTAGGACAATGTCTTATGACAGTTAGAAAACTATCTCAGTAAAATAGTAAACCCTTGTTTTCAGTAACATCATGGAAAACGAATCACCAGCGTCTACCACAAGGGAAAAAAGGGCTCAATGGACTTCGCAACAGATGGAAAACGCTGTTAAAATGGTAGAAAGAGGTATATTATCAACATATGCTGCTGCAGCTGGATACAACAGCCCAAGAAGAACTTTACGCAACCATCTAGCGAGTGGGTCGACTACACGAAAGCTAGGTCGGTCGGCTATATTGACTACAGAACAAGAAGCTGGACTTGTCAGAAGAATCATACGTTTGGCTGATGTTGGAGTGCCGTTGACATCAAAGATGTTGCGCGTACAGGCTTTTTTATTCTGTAAAATTAAGCAAATTCCAAACACTTTCAATGATGCCAAAAACGACGCGGGGAAGAAATGATTGACGTTATTTCTCAAACGACACCCTGAATTAGCACGTCGTAAAGCACAGATGATGAATCCAGCTCGTGCTCAAAAATTAAATAAAGATATTGTTAGAATTGAACATAAACCTGAAAGCATTTACAACATCGATGAAAAAAATTGTCGCATATCTTTGCAGCATCAGCAGAAAGTTCTGACAGCCAAAGGGAGGAAAAGAGTTCATCAAATAGCGAATGAGCATGCTGAAAGTGTGACTGTGGTAGGGTGCGGAAATGCTATAGGATCAGCTATTCCACCAATGATATTGTTCAAAGGCAAGAGACTAAAGCCAGAATTCCAAGACAATTTACCACCAGGCTCTATGGTGAAGATGACGCCAAAAGGAAGTATGACGACAGAAACTTTCATAGAGCTTATTAATCATTTGAATAGATACAGAACATCAGGCCCATGTCTTCTCATATTTGACTTTACTATTATCGAGGAAGCTGAGAAATGTGGCATTACTTTATATTGTCTTCCGTCAAATACCACGCACGAGTTACAGCCCATGTTCTTTTGAACACCATTGGGACCAAGAGTTGATTAAATACGTCAGTCAGCATCCCGAAAGAACCCTTAACAAGGCAAGCTTCAATGTCATTCTCTCACAAGTATGGCCGTAATGTATGACTATTACCAATATCTCGAATGGGTTTCGCGCTACAGGGTTATATCCATATAATCCAGATGCTATTCCTGAAGAGGCGTTTGCACCCTCTGCGTTGTCAGAACTTCCAAATCCTACAAATAGTGAGAATATTGCGGTCTTATCTGATGAATCAGGGGAACAAGAGATTTCAACTGCAAATGTGGAAGAAATACGAAATTGCAACCCCTCGACAGAGTGTTTTTCAAGCCATTAAAGGCTGCATTTGTTTCACAAAGCGCATTGTAGATGAGACGAAACCCAAGAGCTAGAGTCACAGACTATGATATAGCTGGCTTAGTCAATTTGGCTTTTGCTAAGACAGCTAGATTAGACATTGCCCAGAATGGATTTAGATGGTCAGGAATTTTTCCTTTTAATCCAGACATTTTCAAAAATTTAGATCTCTTACCATGTACAATGACAAATATTGAACAGGAGCTAGTCGTGACTGAAAATCTACCATGCAACGTCACTAACGCTGATATAACATCGCAGCCATCAACTAGCCGCAATCAGCAGCCATCTATTTGCTCCGTATCGTCCCCCATCAGGCTGTGATAAAACTGCTAATCAGCTATCCACTAATACAACACTGCAGCCTACCTCATGTCACACGGTTCATCCACCATCCGATGTAAACCCTGCTAATCAGCCACCTCTCGTTATAAATCCGCCATCAACTAGCCGTAACTTACAGCCATCCTCTAATCGCAATATTCCAGATCAATTGCTTAAGCAATTGTCTCCTCTTCCTGATGCATCTAAAAAACGTCTTGTTCACGAAAAGCGCAGAAAAGCGAAATTTTCACATCTTCACCTTTAAATGCGTTGGTTGAGAAAAACGCAGCCGCAGCCAATAAAGCTACTACTGATAGAAAGAAGACTGCAGCCAATGAAACCACAGCAGCAACGACAAGCAAGAAAAAAAATTAAAACAAAGGAGAACATTCAAACTTTGACAAAGGACCTAGAAACAGAATGCATCATTTGCGGCGAGACCTTTCATGAAGACTGGATACAGTGTTATACATGCAAGGACTGGGCGCATGAAGCCTGTGTGGACATTGATCCGTCGCATCCTTACTACTATTGTGATGTCTGTAAGGCCGAAAAACGGCTTGGTCATCGTTGATAGGTTTGTCCGCGGCTACCCGGCAAAATAAATAACGTCAAAATGTAAAGACTGTAAGACTTGATTTAAGCTAAAATAGCGGAAATATTTTACTGTTACTTGATTCTAATTATATGTTGTATTTCGCTTTTAGTTCGAAAATAAATATTTAATTCTGTTGATTTTCAAAATTTCACGATTTCTTCTTTACAGATAGCGATAGGTTTTTTTCAATAATTATCTTTAATTAAATCAGTAACAAAAAATATGAGAATTTATTGTAGGGATATTTAAATAAAAAATGTGAACAGTGGGATGACAGTTTCATTTACAGTCAAATCAAACAAGTTTGATGCCCACTATCCCCGTTAGTTTGTCGCTTCAGAAATCTATCCACAAAAAATTAAATTCATCGTGACAAATCCATCTTATGGCGAGTTATAGCTCGCTATCGTTGGGATATGTTCCAAAATCTTCCATACATCGAGTCCAGATTTTTCAGAATAAATTTTTAAGATTAGCTTTGAACGCAAAATGGTTTGTTGGAAACACCCAACTACATTGCGTGAAGGAGTAACTCATTAAGGCTGCGAATAATGCGTTCTCACCAATTCCCGACCGTCCAAATCGCTTAGTGCGAATAGTGCTCGAGTATAACGAAAAGGTCAGAAATGTCTATCTGATTGGACCCCCAACCATTATATGAGACTAATGCTGAGCTCTCGTCACATGTAGATATCGCTATCCACGCGACTTCACGCCTGCAGTGAAGCTGTGCTATCCAGATGCGAGAAAGAGGGACCTTGGACTCGCATCTGAAAAGATGAAAAGTTCTAGTCGGTATGCCAACAGACGATGCGCAACGTGCCCATAAAAAAACAATAACATGTTTTCAAACAACGCGTTCACAGTGGAACATAACAATGATAGTCAGCTGAACCCTCAAAAGCTTCTTACAATGGACGATGCTACGTTTTGGAAATATCAAGAAGTTTCACTTCTGCTAATTGACGGAAGTGACGACATGATGAGGAATCGTAGTGCCATAACCCATACAGGAGCCCCCAGTGTTGGACAACTGGACAACAGAGAGGCTCTAACTAATGAAAGACGTAGTCTAAAATTAGCTCCGATAGATCACAATGTACAAGAAAATTAAGTGCTTACAAATAAATATAAATCGGTCTAGAGCAGCGATGAATCTGATATACAAATCTATAGAAGATAATAAAATAGATATAATACTCATACAAGAGCCCAATAGACAAAGGATAACCAAAGAAATGATCTGTGATATAAATAACGATGCTGTGATATGGATCTGTGATACTAGTAATAGTATTAATACTGGACGCAGAGAGGGCTATGTTTGGGCTCAAACCGCAGAATACACATTTTTTTCGTGCTATATTTCACCGAATATTGAATGGGGAAAGGCAGATACTATATTGGCTAATATAGTAGATGAAACTAAAAAACAGCCTACCAATAAGATGGTGATATGTGGACACTTTAACGCAAAGTCGCAGTTATGGGGATAATCAGTGACAGACAGAACAGGTAGGAGAGTAGAAACAGCTATAGTCGAAATGGAGTTAATGGTGATAAACCAAGGTAACAAACCAACTTTTCAAAGCGGAGATAGAACATAACATAGGTATAACGCTAGCTACCACAGCAGCCGCAGTAATGATATCGGAATGGCGAGTAGAACCCAAAGAAGAAAATCTTAGCGATCATAATAACATTTATTTTAACATACAGGGAAAAAACGGAATTAAACGTGTAAATCTAGCAAATAAATATTCGTTTAACGAAGAAAAACTCAAAAATGTAGCAGAAAGAGCAACAGAGTACTGGGGAGAACCAGCGGATAACAACATTCAAAACATAAAAGACTACACGGAGAGAAATTTATGGCAAGATTTACGATGCAGCTATAGTAATGGTGGACTATACTTATATTATCGGCAATTTTCAAATATTTTCTACAAAAATTTACTGTTTATAAAAGATTTCTTACAATCTACTATCGTAATTTTAATAAAATAATCGTTCTTGTATTTATTTTTAAATTTTCCGTTGCTATTTTTGTTTTTATATCATACTACCCATATACATATTACTTAGAATTAAATAGAAAGCTAGACTATTGGAATGCCACATAAGTGAAAAAAAATGTTTTGTCTAGGTTTGTGCTATATAATGTCTTTGGTATCGGTGTAAATACGTGTACAAGTAGGGACTCAACCTCTGTTATATGTGCTGGTTATTTGTGGTATAAATTCGAAGTGCAAGTACGTGATAATCATTAGTAGTGCAAATTATTATTAAATAGTTTTTTAATAATTAATGTTCATTTCGATGACCACTTCGATGCGTATGAAGTATTAAATAATAAAATGTCAGAATGGTCTATTTTTGTAGCATCTGAGATTGACGCTGGTCTAGCCACCATAACTTATAAGGTTAAAATAAACGGAAAATTTTATATTCCAAAAAAAATACATTTTATGTAGTTCAACCCGAGGCCCTCCAGGTGACTTAATGTAAATGTACGTGTGTACAGTCTATGGCCCCTAGAGTAAGGCATTTCAAATAGTATAAAAGTGAGATTATAAATTAATTTTAATAGCTATAACACCAGGAAAACCGCTTATTCTAAAAAAATCTCTTTTTACAATGGCCCTTTCTTCTCGCCCGGGAAATTTAATTTCTCTGGATGCTAGGCGAGCAAACTCTTTGGTAACACGAAATATGGTTCAACAAACAGTGCTTTTATGGATGTTTATTAGAGATCGTTCACGCCGTAATCAACAAATAGTGGTGTGTCTGTTTACAAAGTCTGTATACAAATGTTTCTAAAAACATGTTGGCGCTCACCTATCACGGAAGGTCAACTGTCTATAAGGCGGCGTCAGGTTTATCGAGACCTGCAGTGGCGTAGAATAAATGCACATTATTGATAAACTGTATTTTGTTTTTGCCACTAGCGGGACGCCTATGGCATAAGATTTATGACTATTGTCTCGCTCTCACGCTCCACCTATACAGTTATCGTTGGTCGCATAATGCCACAACCTACAGACTCCCTGCTCCCTCACATCGCACGTCCAGGTTAAAAAATTGACTATAGATCCCCTATCACTTGTTGGAAAGATCCAGTTGCAAAAAAGGCAACGTTATTAATATCTGCATTGTAGCAGACAACGGGTGGTTTCTCTGGTTGATATATTTCAGTTTATATCTCATTAATTCGACAAATTGAGTTACTGTTTGTTTTGAAAATCAATATCTGATTTTGAAGTTGTAATCATCGAATTTATCAAAAATATTCTCCCTTGGTAAGAATCTTCTAGGGCGGGGTATTTGATATTCTCCTTCAGATTCTTCCGACGAACTCAAAAACAGTTCAAATAACATCATGATGAAAACGAAATGAAAATTTGAAAATAAGCTGTTTAAATAATATAGGTATAATTAGTGAAATCAATGAAAATATTGAAAAATTCTTATGAAAATTATATTCGTTGTCAAAATTTAACTGAACCTCGAAGCACTGTTAATTTGACAATACGTTTGACATCAGAATTTGTCTAATTTTTTATTGGTGCAACGATTTTATCATTTAACAGCGGATTTAACAACGTCAATCAAATTTAACAGCATATTAAATTAACACAGTGTCAAATTGCTATGATGCAACAGAAAAGTCAATTTAGTACGTTGTCAAAGCTTTGACACTGTGTCAAATATTTGACAAAGAATGGTGCAACCCACCCTAAAAGTAGCAAATTATGTATTGATAAAGTAAATAAGGCAATATCTAAAATTATTAATGATTCCGAAATAACTATTGATATTAACGAACTAAATACATTATTATATGCAGCAGCAATAGTAATTTGTAAAAGACTGAAAATAAAAAAAAAACTGCAAAATATCAACAGAAAGATAATAAAGCAATAATCAGAATTCAAAAGAGAATTGATTCATTACGAAAAGATTTATCACAATTAGTAGAAATTAAAAACAATACATCGAATAAATTATCTAGAAAAATGCAATTTATTAAACAAACAATGTATACAAAATGTCAAATCAATAGTAATGAAAAACATACTGAGACAATAGAAACTAAAAAACAAAAAATACAAGCCAAAGCCCAAAGAATGAAAAGATTTGAAAAAAGGATACTATTTTTTCAACAAAATAAAACTTTCGATGAAAATCCGAAAAAATTCTATCGTAATTTGCAAAGAAATCAAATAGTATCAGTGAATTATGGAAAAATATATGGAGTAAAAATGAAAGACATAATACAAATGCTGAATGGATTTCGAGACAGGAAGAAAGAAATGAGAATGTCTCAAACATGACATGGAATCCAATAACAGAGCATGAGTTATACGATATATTAAAAAAATCAGCTAATTGGAAATCACCTGGGCTAGATGGAATTCACAATTTTTGGCTGAAAAAATTTACATCAATACATTTAATATTAGCCAAAATTTACAACAACTTGATACAACAAAAAGAAAATATTCCTGATTGGCTAACAAATGGTATAACTTATTTAATTCCAAAAAATAATGAAACCGAAAATCCAAAGAATTATAGACCAATCACTTGTCTCACAACCATGTACAAGTTATTCACTTCGATCATAACTACAAGAATATATAATCATTTAATAGAAAATAAAATATTTCCTCAAGAACAAAAAGGATGTACGAACGGTTCCTATGGATGTAAAGATCAATTATTAATAAATAAAACCATAATTGATAACTGTAAAAGAAAGAAAGAAGATCTAAGTATGGGTTGGATAGATTACAAAAAAGCCTATGATAGTGTCCCTCATTCATGGATTTTAAAAGTTCTTAAGTTATATAAAATTAATCCAACTAAAAACGAATTTATTGAAATAGAAGACATTAAAATTAATTGTGGTATTTTCCAAGGAGACTCCTTATCGCCATTGCTTTTTTGTTTAACACTTTTTCCATTATCAGAAGAATTAAATAATTCAAATTTTGGGTATCGCATCAATAAAACAAATAAATTAATAAATCATCTATTATATATTGATGATTTAAAACTTTATGGAAAAAATGATGATGAATTAGAAAGTTTATTCCAAATAGTAAAATCCTTCAGCGATGATATAAAAATGAGTTTTGGCTTAGATAAATGTGCTAAATTAACAATTAGAAAAGGAAAAGTTAATACTAATCAAAATATGCAATTGGATGATACATGTGAGATAAGAAATCTTGATGAGGGAGAAACATATAAATATCTAGGCTTTATGGAAAGAGCAGGAATCAAAGATGAGGAAATTAAGACAAAACTAACTAAAGAGTATTGTAAAAGATTAAGAAAAATATTGGGAAGTGAATTAACTTGTAAAAATAAATTTATTGCAACAACAACGTTAGCACAACCAATACTAACGTATAGTTTTGGAATTATAAATTGGAAAATTAACGAAATTGAAAAAATTGATCGAAAAACAAGAAAGATACTAACAATTAATAAATTGTTGCATCCTAGAGCTGATGTAGATCGTATTTATCTACCTAGATCTGAAGGAGGCAGAGGATTAAGTAGTTTAACAGATCAATTTAAAAGAACAATAGTAACATTTGCTAAATATATAGAAACATCTGATAAAAATGATATTATTCAAATAATAAAAGAAGAAGAATATATTAAACCTGAAACAGAATCATTATTAAAAAAAGCTACGAAAATAATAAACAATATTAATTTACAATCACAACCTGAAACTAATAAAACAAGAACAGAAATTATTAAAGAGTTAAAAATCAATTTGAAAAATAAATTAGAGAAACAAAAAATTGAAAGATGGAAAAGTAAACGTTTACATGGTCAATACATAAATGAAATAAACACAAATAATATAATAAATAAAGAATTAACATTCGCTTGGCTGAAAAAAGGAGACTTTAAAGGTGAAACTGAAGCCTTAATAACTGCTGCACAAGATCAAGCTATAGCAACTAATTATTTTAAAAAACATATAATGAAAATAGATATAAATCCTAAATGTAGACTATGTAAACAGGCAGATGAAACAATATACCACATTATGTCAGGTTGTTCTATACTGGCCAAACAAGAATATATTGAAAGACACAATAAAGTATGTACATATCTCCATTATAATATATGCCAAAAATATAACATAGAAGTAACAAAGAAATGGTACGAACATACTCCAAAAACAGTTGAAGATAATAACGAAGTTACTATATTGTGGGATATGCAAATTCAAACTGATAGATATATCCAAGCTAGTAAACCAGATATAGTTATCAAAGATAAAAAAGAAAACATAACATATATAATTGATGTTGCAATTCCTGATGATAATAATATAAATAAAAAAGAAACAGAGAAAATCTTAAAATATAAAGATTTACAAATTGAAACTCAAAAAATGTGGAATTGCAAAACTAAAACAATACCAATAATAATTGGAGTAACTCGAACAATAGAGTCATTCGGGGTAAAAAGACGCAGTGGGTAAAAGTTCGCAGTACCGAATTCTCTGCGGAGGGTTAGTACGCGGCCGAGCTGGGTTGACAGTAGCGAGTGCCCTTCAGACCCCATCTTGTGTCATCACTTGTTGAACGGTGCGCATCGTGTGGGGTGAAATACAACAAAAAAATTCAAGCACGGGTTAAATTTGGATTTTATGCACATCAAGGAAAAGTTTAAGGCGCTCTTATTTTTGTTGTTATTGAGGAAAGTTCATTTTATTCATTGAATATGGTTTTTAAGCAATTGATACTGCATTAACTTTATAACTTAACATTATTGATATCTGAACCAGTGAATACTTTTTTGTTCATCAACCAAACGGGGTAAAAGTACGAGGGTAAAAGTACGCAAAAGGCTAAGAAAGAAAAATTAATTACTTGTCCAATTTGTGGTGAAATATATGAAGACCCGCCAAAAGAAGACTGGATACAGTGCAAGGATTGTGAAAGATGGTACCATGAAGATTGCACGTCCTACGAAGTGGGTTTTTTCAGGTGCGATTTTTGTGATGAATAATGAATAAATGTTTTCTTTTTTTCAATTTTAAATTTGTGTGTATTTCGATTATGATCTCTTTCTAAATCAAGCTTGATTAAAAGTAATACTTATTGTATACTAGGCGTGTATTATTTGTTCGTTATTCTCTTACTTTTCCAAATGCGAACTTTTACCCAACAGAATGCGTATTTTTACCCCCATATAGGGGTAAAAGTGCGCACTCTGACTATATATTTCTTTTGCTCAATAATTTAGAAACCGTTATAATTATCTTCATTAAGTCTTAGTGCCTTAAGAGCCTATTTAACGTGCTACAGATAACGCATAAAATGAAATGTAATGTCATAGCAATTTCTGTTTTATAAAGCAAAGAAAGCAAAAGTGCGTCTTTTTACCCCAAATGACTCTAAGCAGAAATTGTTTGAACTATATAAAAGAAATTCCTGGTAATAATAACAAAAATATTGTGTACATTTTACAAAAAGCGGCAATATTTGGCACTGCACATATATTAAGAAAAATTATATAATTTGAAATAGAAGAATTAATACGATAAATATTCAGTTAAATTTAGATGGTTTGAATTAAAAAAATTAAGAAAATTTCGGATTATAGAACATAATAATGAGTTAGTTTGAAATATTTGGTATTAAACATGAGAAATTTTCAAGTAAGTTTAGGTAATCTAAATTAAGGGTAAGTTTGACAGGCTTAAAAAATCAAAAATTATCACAATTAATTTTCTCTATAATAATAATTAAAAAATTTATGTTTTATGACAAACGACAATCTTTGATTTTGGAATTTCAAATACAACAACTAATGATTATACATGAAAATGACTAACAGTTAGAAATTGTTCGAATTTACATCTGATAACAATTTTAAAACAATAATATCAGGCAAAATAAGTAAAATGTTTCCTTCAGAATGAGGAAAATGCAAGAAAATCAATAATAAAAATAACAAATGGCAAATCGTTGATTTTGTAATTTCAAATAAGACAATTAATGATTATGTATAAAAATGACCAACAGCTAGAAACTGTTTTAATTGGTATCCGATTATAATAACAACAATATCTGGTAACATATATTTAATATGGAAAATTATTTATTTTTCAAATATAAGATTTAATGATTATCCAAAGAAAAAATAATATAGATATTTAACATCTGTTATGGAGAGTTGTTTGATTTTGGATGTAATGAATAATAATTATACTTAGAAATATGGAATATTTCCGGATGGTTATTGAGGAATCCTTCCCCTTATTATTGAGCTTAACTTCACTGACAAAGATCTAACTCACAATCAGTGAAGTAAGTAAAATGTTTCCTTCAGAACGAGGGAAATACAAGAAAATCAATACAATAATAATAATATAAAAGGATTAGCACACGAATCTCACTGGGCGCCAGTTGTTGGTGTTGTTTTTATTTTTGTTCTTCAACGCGTAATTTATTTAATTTATTATTGATTGCAATGCCCAAACTTGAGTTTGAATTGTTGAAAATGTGATGTGCAGCAGTTTTAATTTTTACATTACAGAAAATTTTCTATAAAATACAATAGCTCTATGAATTCTCAACTACTTTCCTAAAACTCAGAACAAACAAATCAAACTTGTTTGATTGTGAATTTCGGAATGAATGAAACTATCTGCACCTTTGAAAAGAGTCTGTGTCCCCGCGATGGTAGACGCGTGGTCAACACATCTGATAGAACCCCTTGCTTCAACGGCAGGTTTTAATTTTTGGATGTATCTGAGAATATAACTCTAAAGATATATCTTGAGATATAATTTATTACAACTTTGGTTGTAATTTTTGGATATATCTGAGAATATAACTCTAAAGATATATCTGGGCTATATAGCCAAGCGTAACGAAAGCCTGCTGTTAAACTGTTACAAGGTGTTGTAGAAAAACTTCGTATTTCCGAAGAAATGGAAAATGGCAGACCTGGTATTGATAGAGAAACCGAAAAAAGAAAATAAAACACAGGAATATAGACCTATATGTCTACTAAATGTAGTGGGAAAAGCTTTCGAAAGAATTATCAAGATGAGACTTGAAGAGGAGATAGCAGAAAAAGGAGACTTTACATCCAAACAATTCGGCTTCCGAAGCAAAATGTCAACTGTCGACGCTATTATGAAAGTGAGAAGTATAGTAAATGAAGTCGACAAAGTGACATATAGAAACAGAAGGTTTTGCCTCATGATAACATTAGATTTCCAAAATGCGTTCAACTCTGTCAGTTGGAAAAACATTGCGGAGGCGCTGAAAGAAAACAAGGTAAATAATAGGATAACAGCCGTAATACAGAGTTACCTAAGCAATCGGCACGTAAGAACAAAATACGGGAGACTACATCAGTTGAGTTGCGGAGTTCCACAGGGCTCGGTACTGGGCCCCACACTTTGGAATGTATTATATGATACAATAGAATACTAAAACTGAAATATCCGGAAGATACCCAGTCTATTGCTTTTGCGGATGATACATCGCTTGTGATAGTCGGGAAGAATGACCAGGAGCTTAAGACCAAGTCCAAAACTGCGATCGATATATTGAAAGCAGAGTTGGAAGCACTGGAACTTACCCTAAACGAGTCTAAAACAGAGGCGGTACTTTTGGCGGGGAGGAGAAAAATCCACCATCTAACCTGCCAAGTATCAGAGACCCTCAGTGTCGATACAAAAATAGTATGAAGTACCTGGGAATACACATAGGCAAAGATTTCAAGCTGACCGACCACATAAACCTAGCAACCGCCAAGGCAGAAAAGAAAGCTATGGCATTAATGAGAGTGATGGGAAATGTCGGAGGGGTGAACACCCAAGTGAGAAGGCTGTATGCAAAGATAGCAACATCAATTATCTTGTATGCAGCACCGTCTTGGATGGAAGCTTGGTAAAACAACAAATTTAGGCACCAGTTGGAAAGGACAAATCGAAGACTGGCAATCAGAGTAGCTAGAGCATACAGGACGGTGGGCACGGAAGCAGTACTGGTAATTGCAGGAATGCCACCATTACAGTTGGAAGCAAGGGCAAGGTGGTTAAGGTACAAGGAAGTTACAGCAGAAGAAGCAAAAAATATGCTTATGAATGAGTGGCAAGTTAGGTGAAACGGACTGGCCACGGAATTTTTAATAAATACAGGTACCGAATTAAGGAATCACCCTCAGAAGATTGCTGGTATTGCGAAACGAAAATGGACAACCCAGAACACTCTTTGAGTGCGATAATTGGGAGTTAGAGAGAAGGCAGACTGAATCACTATCAGCCGTAAATTTAATTGGTACAATGATCGAGTCTAAAGAGAACTGGATTGCAATAGACTCATTTATAAATCAAGTGATGGAAAAGAAAGGGCAGTTTAAGAGGAGGATCGAACAATATAATAGTGACCCAACAGAAATGGTGTAAGTATCCAGAGAATACCTGATCCGATGTAATGCGAAAAGTAGTTCCGGGTCAGGGAGAGGAGATGAGGAAAGGTTTTAGTGGGTATGCTCACGAGTGGGTCCCACACTTCTAGGTGACACAGGGTCTATAAGAGATTTCCCCTTCCCCAAAAAAAAGTCATGGCCCAGTCATGGCTACTACCCCTGACCCAGTCATGACTACTACCTCTGAGCAGTCATAACAACCAAGCATGGCATAGTGTTATCATTCCAGAGTTCAACCAAGGCTGGCCCAATACTGACTTACAAGCTTGACCCAGACTTCTACAAAGTTGGGCCAAGTCTGGGCCAAGCTTGGCCCCGTGGTACTTTCCTGTATGGGAAATCGTTTAAAAAACTAAATGGGCCCTCGAAGAATGTGATAACTCCACTGTTATAATTTATGACTGATAAAATGTAAAAATTGAATACAACGCAATGTATAAATTTGATTAATTAATTATACTTAAATTAGTCGGAATTGAATGGCTAAACTAATTGCTTTATTTGTTAAGTTGAAATTTTGAATCTCACTTATACTCAGATTTTGAGAAGTTACTTAAACCTATAAAAATTAAAAGTTAATTAAAAACAGGAAATGTTGATGAATTGTTTTGAGGATATGCACCTTGAAAATGTAAGTGTCCTTTTTATTGGTTAATTGATAAGACCTAATTCAATTTTTAAAGTGAATTCACCTTACTAAGGGACACTTGCATACTGTTTCTGTCTATTTTTACGTTGTGTATGTGTTTGTGCGGGACGGCTGTAAACATTGCTTGATATCCAGTCATATTGACTGGAGGCGCGGCACAGTCCGGGTTTACTTCAGTGGAGTATATTATTTCACATCTATCCATTTTGTTTTAAATTTGATTGAACGGTTTAATCTTAATATTGGAAAAGATGAAAAACACATAAAAAGGAATAAAGTTTCTATCTGTATGTAATATATAACAGTTATTTATAGTATAATGTAAATTCTGAAAAAAGATGCCTCATTAAAAATATTTTGTCAAAGTTTGTAGAAAATATTTCATAAATTAAATTAGTCTACGAGAAGGGATAATGTAGTATTTACCTATATAATAAAGAATTCGGAGTTAAGCAAATGTAGTCAGATTAATTATAAGCATCGTTAATATAACGAAAAAGCAAAATTTAATTTATTCTGTATCATCATAATTTTCAGAGTCTGTATCAGTGTCCTCGGCCGTGTTTACATCTAGGATAAAATTATCTTCATTCTCGTCATAGTCCTCATCAGAATCGTTATTTGTAATTACAGTTCGTGATTCTTCTACTAAACTATATAAAAGACCTTCTTTCTGTATAAAATCTTGCTCGAATTTTTTCCCATGGTTACATACATTATTCTATTCTTCCTTTGTAAGCGAATTGAATTTTTCAGCCGCTAACCGTTGAACGTCTGACAACTTGGAAGTTATATATCGTTAAGCTACCCAATTCTTAACAATAGCCCAGATTAGTTCAATCGGATTTAATTCTGGATGATAAGGGAGCAACCGCAGAATAAAATGACCCGGTTGGGCCGTGATCGCATCCATCGTGTTCGAAATCTGTTGTGCTCTATGAAGTTTAATCAACTGAAATAGCTTGGACTTCGTCATATTGGGACTGTACTGAACGTTTTTGCTATCCAACCACATAGTAATAACTGCTTTAAGGGCATTACTTGATGGGATCTATTCACTCTTAATCGTTTGAGAGCGGAAAAGCGCTATCGCGCGGAGAAGCGCGATCGAGCTTCTCTTGTTTAGCCAGGAATACGGAGACGCGTGACCACGCTACTGTTCGTTAGTATAATTTTCTAATTAATTGAGAACAGTTGTATTTATATCCATTGCAGTTTTTTATTAACTTCGTTTCGTGGGTTTTAAGTGGTATACTGATAATTACAAAAAGCACCATGCCAAATTCCGATTCATCTGAAAGTGACTATGGTATGAGCAGTAATAATAAAGAGTGTAGTATTGATTTTGAAACTGACAGTGGAAGTCACATCATCATTCGTTCTAAGAGATTACGAATTATTAGTGATAGCAGTGATGATGATGAATTTACTGCAAGTGCCTCCGATGGCGATAACATCGATGATTTTTTACCCGTAGACACAATATTTTGAAATGAATCGAATAGTTTTTTTGAAGTGCCTGGTTATAAACATGCCTCTGCTTCTGATGCGAAACCAATTGAATATTTCAATAATTTTTGTTCAAATTCGTTCTTCGCTACAATGATAACGCAAACGAATCGCTATACTGAGCAGTTTCTGAATTCCGGAAAAACATTGAAACGACGTTCACGCGCACTGATACAGAAATGAAAGCATTTGTTGCGGTTCTATTAGAAATGGGCATTACAAGACGACCTTCAATATACTCCTACTGGAGTAAAGGTTCGAGAAATATCCTGTGATTTGGAAAAATGTTTGCTAGAGTTAGGTTTCAATTGATTTTGAACTTTTTCCATTTAGTAGACAATAATTGTTGAAGTGAGCACAACTCTGTACGAATTGATACTAAACTTTATTCTTGTTAGAGATACATTATTTATACCGTGGTCTAATCAGACCAAGGTTAATAATAAGTAGTACATATCAAGTATTATTACAGAACTATTTAGAACAATTACGTATATTCGCTGACTTATTGTTATTACTTATTATATTATATTATACAATTGCAATAATTAAGTAGATCAGTTAGGTATAATTGCTGATTATTGTTATCACATTTGTAATAATTAAATATTCCGATTATGTGGATTGCTGACTGTTGTTATTGTTACATAAAGAATGTACTCATTCTATAGTTATTGTTGTAACAATAACAATAATTTGTTGCAATCAATTAAATTTAAATTAATAACAATCTAATCTATTACAAGAAAACAATCTGTTTAATCTAAGATTAAACATATTGCCATCTCCACAAAATGACTCAATATCTAATATACTATTAAAACAATAATTTAATAATACTCCTAATATTACCATCAATAATTAAAAATGACCCCATGACACAATTCCCGAAAGCCTGAACTAAATGTCACTACACTATTGTCCAATTCACTTCACACTTTGGAATCGACGTCCATGTCCTCATCCTGATCTTCTAACGCCTGCCACTTCGAACTATCGCTGAAAAAACTTCCATCCTTTTCATCCTCCATATCGTCTTCACTTGGTCGTTTGGACCACCAAATGATCCAATCTCGCGGTTCCTTAGGCACTGGCACTTCTATCTTCATCGGTGGAGGTAAAATTGTCTTGGGTAGTTGCACCGGGATATTTTTTAGTCGCTCCATATGAGCTTTATGGAATGCTTCAAGAGCCGCCCACTGCTCATACTCGAGTTGTTCTTGGCTCTTTTCGACTGGTGTCCACTCCATTTTCAATTATTGTACTTTGATATATGTTATCACTACAACTGACTGTCGTTTGTCGACATTTCTTTTATATACATTCTTGTGATGACGAAATGTCTGATTACAACATTATGGACAATCAATTGTAGCTCTGCTAAATTTGAATTTAGCAACTTGGCCCGTCCGCCGGGGGCTCTTGTTTTAGAGGGTGCATCTCAAACTCATTCACTACATCCTCTTGTCGTTTTTCACTGCCCTTTTTCTTCTGATGGCAATCATAACATCGATACAGTCCGTATATTGTTATTAATGTCAGAATGATTGTCATGGCTGTCACTCCACTTATTATCCCTGCGTGATGTTTAATTCTTCTCCAGACGTGTTCTTGAAGATCATCTTTGATGTTATTTTCTTCTGTCCATAATTTTGCCATCTGATTTGATGTCTCGATGCTGACATCCTCATCTATTTTGATAGGTTTAATCACATGGTTTACATCAGTGTTAATTGTCACAGGTTTAGCATACACTGCTGTTAGTACTGGGCCATTTTGTTTGATTCTTGGGGTTAACGTTTTTTGTCTGGTTTTGACGATGCAGTTGGACGTAATTTTTAAGATTCCCGTTTCATTAATTTTCAATTCCTCCCGATTGCCGTCGCAGATGACAGCAATTCTTGTCGGTTGTGGTGTGATGTACATCCAGGTGTTTGGGATAAATAATGGTTTCCAGATCGTACCATCTATTTGATACTGATTCACCTTGCAACGAGTTTCCGATGATCGCTGATACAGTTCATCAATGATACAATCAGGATCATTATCAATGCTTCTTACTATTGATGGAGAACTTAAAAATTTTGTCGTATTCAATACTATTCGATGCTCATAATCTTCTTGTGACATTTCAAAGTACAATTGTGCATCATAATCAATTGCCAGCATCTTGTTTGGTGTTTCAATTGCCCAGAATTTGTTGGCTTCAATCTTGGTCGGTACTGATGTTACCTTGATTACCGTATATTCAGTTATTTCAGTGATCATAAAATATCCATGTACCAATATATTTTCCTCTACTTCTTTAATTTTTGTGCAAAATATTGGGTATGGTAAAATTGTTAATCCAGTTGGTAGTTTGGCTAGACCTCTGTTGATTGTACTATCTAATAGATCTGGTGCTATTAGATCATAAATCTGCCCTTGTCGCATATAAATATTTAATAACTTTTCATAGAAGTTATTTAATTCATCTAAATAACTCGATGCAATTTGAGTTGCTCCCAATAATTTTATGTTGATCACACTTTCATCTACGCTATTGTACCATCCGCTCATACTGTTGACTGCATCCATTCCTTGTTTCAATTTTGATTGAAAATGCTCCAATTTTTGTTGAATTCGCCTTTCAGTTGCATTGAATTCTGCTAGCGCGTTGATCATAAATTTCGTTTGGTGATTTGATGCCTTGATCAGTTCATCTTGATTTTTTTGCAATGAGTCAATGTCCTGATATATTTCATCATTGACCCCAAATACACTTGTTAACAATTTTCCTAATAGTCCGCGTTTTTTTCTGATGTTGCTTAATTGTTTTGTTCTCATTAATTTCCATTGCAATTGCTGACCCTTGTCTTTGATTTGATGTATCAGCACATTGCAATGTAATGTAGACTTTATTTGTTTTGCATTCCTGCATAAGTCGTCCATTTGTTTCGTGACCTGGTTTAATTTCAACTCATCGTCAGCTATTTTTGTTTTAGGAATCTTAATTTCTACCCTGAATGTTCCTCTCTCTATTGAAGTGTATCCCACTGATTCAATATACAGTCCTGGTTCTGGTTTTTTAATTATATAGGTAGAGTCAACACTTCCTATACACGTACATAGGGCTAATAGTACCACTAATAAATGGCTGATGTTAGTCGTCAACCCTTTTTGCCTGGTTTTTCTTTTAACCTTTTCATCCATGTCACCATCCGGTAATGGTATTAATTTGGTGATTGGTCGTCTACATCTTGATCCCTTGGACTGTTGTACTTCCACAACTCTGGTTTGTCCTTGCTGATCCGGAAATGTGCTGGTTATTCTTGCTAACGGCCATTTACTCGGAGCAATGTTGTCTTCTTTAATTAACACCAAATCTCCCACTTTGAGATTGTGTTCCTTTTTCTGCCATTTGTATCGTTGTTGAAGACTTGATAAATATTCTGAAGACCATATCTTCCAAAAACTCTTTTTCATTTTTTCAATCGTTCTCCAGCTGTTGGACAATCTTGTATCAATTTCTGTTGTGACGGGATCCGGTGGTGTTACAATGGCCTTTCCCACCAGAAAATGACCTGGTGTTAATGCCGTAACATCGTCTTGATCACTTGTTAGCGGACATAACGGTCGTGAATTCAAACATGCCTCTATTTGGTACAGCAGTGTTGTGAATTCTTCGTAAGTTAACATTGAGTCTCCAATCACTCTCTTTAAATGACCCTTTGTTGATTTGACTCCAGCTTCCCATAACCCTCCAAAGTGAGGGGCTGCGGGGGGAATAAAATGCCATTGTGTGCCTATAGTTGTAATCTGGTCCTGGAGTTCACCATCTTTCATTACCGTAGCTACTTCCTTTCTTAATATTCTGTCTGCTCCCACAAATGTGGTTCCATTGTCACTATAAAGATGTTGACATCTTCCTCTTCTTGAGATAAATCTCTTATATGCTGCCAAAAATGCGTTGGATGTCATATCGCTAACCAATTCCAAATGAATTGCCTTTGTCGACAAACAGACGAACAGTGCTATGTAGCCTTTATACGATTTATTCCCTCTTCCTTTAGACGCCTTAATCTGTATAGGCCCTGCGTAATCCAGTCCTGTGTGAGTGAATGGGCTTGACATTGTTACTCTGGGAGTTGGTAATTCTCCCATTAATTGTTGCTGATTGTGTTTTTTATACCTAATGCAATCAATACACCTTCGAACTACTTGTTTCACAGCTGCCTTTCCATTGGGAATCCAATATCGCCTTCTGATATAAGCCAACGTGAGTTGATTCCCACCATGTAATGTGGTATGATGTGCATTGACTATTATTAATTTGGCTAAATGGCTACCATGTGGTATTATGATCGGATGCTTTTCATCGTAACTTAGGTCGGAATTTCTAAGTCTACCTCCCACTCGTAACACGCCTTCAGAATCAATGAAGGGGTTGAGTGGTAGTAGCTTGCTACGTTTGTCAAGACTCCTTTCTCTTTTTATCTGTTTCAATTCTTCTGAAAATTCCAGCCCTTGAACGCATCTAATTATTCCTGCCATCGTCAAATTTAATTCTTGCACTGTCAAACATCCGGATTCTTTTGACTTCTTCATACATTTTCTTATGAATCTCACTACATATGTCATTACACGTTGCATTCTTGTCAATGATGAGAATCGTTGTGACATATCTTCGACTGTCTCTGTTGTTACGTGATGGCACCCTTTAGGTTCTCTTCTTGCCTCTTCTGATGTGATGAAATTCATCCCTTCAGGCGTATCTTTGCCTGTCGCTTGTTGCAACCACCTTGGTCCAGACCACCATAATGGATGTGTTTTTAGTTGTGATGGATTAATTCCTCTTGATATTATGTCTGCCGGGTTGTCTTCCGATTTTACATGAAGCCACTTTACATGAGGAATGGTGTCATGTATCTCTGATACTCTGTTGGCCACAAACGTCTTCCATTTAGATGGCTCCGCCTTAATCCATGCCAACGTTATCATTGAATCTGTCCAGGCATATGTCGACACATTTTCACATCCTAAGGCCCTTTGTGTTCGTTGCAGCAGCCGTGATAGTAATACTGCAGCACATAGTTCGAGTCGTGGTAATGTCTTTTTTATCTTTATTGGTGCAACTTTGGATTTTGCCACTAATAAATTGATGAGATAATTCCCAGATGAATCCATTGTTTTGGTATAAATAACTGCACCATAAGCCTTTTCTGACGCATCACAGAATCCATGTAGTTCCATCATGCCTTGTTGTTTTAGATTAATCCATCGTGGTATTATTATTTCTTCCACCGATACCAATTGCTCTCTGAATTCGAGCCATTTCTTTTCAATATGTTTGGGAATTGTCTGATCCCAATCCGAACGATGTTCCCACAATTCTTGTATTACCAATTTTGCCATAATGATAACTGGTGCTAGCCATCCCAATGGATCAAAAATTCTAGCTGTGTCAGATAATATGGATCTTTTGGTAATTTTTGGACCCGACGTTAGGTTGACCTTGAACTTGAATATGTCTTCATTTGGGTTCCAATTTAATCCTAACGTTCTCTTTACATTCTCTGAATCTTCCGAAATTTCCATAACCGTTTGATCTCTGAGATCTTCCGGTAATGAACGTATTAATTTAGGTTCATTGCTAGACCATTTTCTCAATGTAAATCCACCAGCCTTCATCATTTTTATTATTTGTTGTTGTAACGAAATGGCTTCATCCACAGAATCTGTTCCAGACATCAAATCATCTACATAGAAGTCTTGTTGCGCTATTTTCGCGGCCTTGGGAAATCGTTGTTTTTCATCTTCCGCCAATCGTTGCAGTGTCTTAATTGCTAGATATGGTGCCGATGTTGTCCCATATGTTACCGTTGTTAGGCAATATTCTTCAACTTGTTTATCCTTTTTAGATCGCCAAAGAATTCTTTGGTATTGTTGATCATCTGGATGTATTTTGATTTGTCTGTACATTTTTTCAACATCAGCAGTAAATGCAACATAGTGTCTCCTCCATCTTATTAAAATGTCAAACAATTCTTGTTGAAGTCTCGGTCCAGAATATTGACAATCGTTTAAACTTCTGCCCGTTGACGTTCTACATGATGCATCAAATACCACTCTTAATTTTGTTGTTGAACTGGATTCCTTTATAACTGGATGATGTGGAATATAATATTTGCCCATTTCTTCTTCTGGTCTCACCTTTCTCATATGTCCCAGATTTTCATATTCATCCATAAATTGGTTGTATTGTTGTTTTAACCCTGGTTCCTTTGTAAATCGCTTTTCTAATTGGATTAACCTAGCCATTGCTCTTGGTCTTGATTCACCAATGTCAGCTGGATCTTTCTTAAATGGGATCTTCACTGTATATGTTCCATCTGTATTTCGTTTACAGTTTGATTCATAGTGTTCTTCACATATTTTATCATCATTTGATAAATGTGTCTTGTCTGGTATCTCTTCTAATTCCCAGAACTTATTCATCTGGCCTTCTTCTGTTCTTGTCACCATACTGATGACTTGTTTCGAAGCGACTTCATTTGTTGCCATAGTACCCGAAATGATCCATCCTAGCTCAGTGTTCTGAGCTAGTAGACCATTCCCTGGTCTCCATAATCCTTCCATTAGAATCTTTGTGTGATCCTTTGCTCCGATAATCATATCTATTGGACCACACTTGTAATAAGTTGGGTCGGCAACCAGCTTGTCTCCCCAATTATTGCCTTGCCTATGTGCTTCTTCGAAGTTATTAGTTGGCAATGACCTAGTTAATTTTGCCAACACAAGTGCTTCGGTTTGCAATTTAAATAAACTTGGGAATCTCGGTTTCAATTCCACTGATATCTTGTGTTTTGATGAGCTGATTTCTGACTCTCCAACTCCAGAGATTTTTGTCGATATTTTCTCCCTTGGTAATCCCAATAACTGTGCAGCATCTTCCGTTATAAATGTTGCTTGAGACCCAGTATCGATTAAAACTCTCAATAATATTAACGAACCTGTTGATGATGTTGCCTTAACCATCGCCGTTGCTAAGAGCACATCTTCATCGTTTCTTCCAACGTGACTCGCTACTTTTGACTGTTGCCCATTACCACTTTTCTTTTTATTTTTATCTGCCTCTTTCTCCTTTGGTTGCCATTGTTTGTTTTCTTTGTTATAGTTATGTAACAGACTGTGATGCTGTCTGTTACAAACTTGGCATCCTGATTTGACGAAACATTTTTGGTTTTTATTATGTTTTAGGCAATTTTGGCACAAATGTTTCTCATTTATGATCTTATATTTCTCTGGTGTTGGCAGCCTTTTAAATTCTGGACACGACGTAATTGAATGTGACTTCCTACAGTATTTGCAATTCTGTTCTCGAAAGTCTTTCTTCTTTATATCTACAATCGATTCAAGTGATTGAAATCGATTGCGTAAAAATTCCATTACCGATTCGAACGATTGGAGATCTTGGGGCTTTTTCAAGGATTGCTCATACAATCTGTTGGTCTCAGAGTCCCATTTCCTGGCGGCTATTCTGACAATTAACGCATCATATTCTTGAATTTCCATATTTCGGATTGCCTGTAGACAATCTACCATGGTGTCATGCAACTTTTTTATTTCCTTGGCTGATTCTTCCGTTATGGTCGGAAAGTCCAATAATTTGTCGTACAGCTTTGATACTAAAAGACGCTTATTGCTATATCGATCGTTTAGTATTTTCCATGCTGTTTCATAGTTTGTTTCTGATATCAACAGATGTTGTATCAGACTGCCTGCTTCATTTCGAAGATGTGCCTTCAAGTACTGCATCTTCTCTGTGTTTGATAACGACCTATTGTTGTGAATCGTTCGTACAAACATATCATGGAATGTAATCCATTCTTCGTAACTTCCCCCGAATAAGGGAATTTTTAACTGCGGCAGTACTATATTTGTACCCTGACGGTTTGTTTCAGTTGTTTGATGTCCATGTTGTTCGATTTTTTCTTCCAGACAACTTAATAATTTTCCAACATCTCTGCTACCCTGCTCATACTGCTTAACATCCTCACCTCGTATTTGAACCTCCTCATACACTTCTTCAATTGCACGCCATTGTTCTTTTATCGTTTCTCGAGAAGGTTTATAAAATGCAGCCGACTGATTTGGGTTGTCTTCAATTAATTGGTAGATTTCCTCTATCTTTTTTCCAATTTTTCTTAGACGGATCATCAACAATTTTACTTCTTTTGATTCATCTTTATTTTCTCCTTTTGGATTAGTGAATCTATTCGCTTCGGTCTCACTTGTAATTTGTGTGCTCGATGTTTCTTGTTTAAGTGCGTTAAGGTAAGCTTCAGCCTCCGCACATAACTTTGATACGCTTTCGTAAAATTTGGACGTAAAATAATTATGTCCAGGGACATCTAATTTCAGCATAGACTGATGGTTTTGCTCAACTTGTTCCCATAATTCGTTTAAAGTCAACAATCTATTGGCCACATAACTTGGCGTTTTTCTTACTGCCGAGTCTTTCTTACTATTACTTAATAATTTAGCAATTTGCTCACCCAATTCTTGCTGCTTTTGAGCCAATGTGTTCATCTGTTCCATTTTAGATGATCCTGGCATCTTGATATTTTCCACTCCCGACACTCGATCTACTTCTTTTCTTCAAGTAGTGTTGCCCCTGAATTTCAGGCCTGGAGAGTAGCACTTCACAAAAATTTATTTAATTTTTTGTGATTTTCACTTGATTTATTCCCAATTGTATGTTGGAAATAAATCTTTGTTTATTTAAAAACTGGTTTTTTTACAATTCCACTTTTCGGAATTAAACTGGTTTTTGTTTTATTTATTGTACTGTGAAGCCCAGCCTCAGACTTCAGTTATTTATGGCTTGTATCAGTACAATTATTTTTAAATAATTTTCACTTTTGTGAAAACTATCACTTTTGTTTTAATTTTTCTTGATTTTTTAAACGTACTGTGAAGCCCAGCCTCAGACTTCAGATTTTTAATGGCTTGGATCAGTACGCTGGTTCAAGTTTGCCTCGAAGGACCAATGTTGAAGTGAGCACAACTCTGTACGAATTGATACTAAACTTTATTCTTGTTAGAGATACATTATTTATACCGTGGTCTAATCAGACCAAGGTTAATAATAAGTAGTACATATCAAGTATTATTACAGAACTATTTAGAACAATTACATATATTCGCTGACTTATTGTTATTACTTATTATATTATATTATACAATTGCAATAATTAAGTAGATCAGTTAGGTATAATTGCTGATTATTGTTATCACATTTGTAATAATTAAATATTCCGATTATGTGGATTGCTGACTGTTGTTATTGTTACATAAAGAATGTACTCATTCTATTGTTATTGTTGTAACAATAACAATAATTTGTTGCAATCAATTAAATTTAAATTAATAACAATCTAATCTACTACAAGAAAACAATCTGTTTAATCTAAGATTAACAATAATAGTTTAGCACCACCAGGACATTCAGATTGCGATCCGTGCAGTAAATTCAAATTTTTAGCAGATTACGCTAATAAAATTTTTTGGGAAGAATATACGCTACACCGCCAGTTGAGTATAGACGAATCATTAGTTGGTACTCATTATCACTCTATTATAAAGCAGTATCTTCCTAACAAAAAACACCATAAATTGGGAATCAAGTTCTGGATGATTTGCGATTCTGTTTCAAATTATTGTTTGGGATTTTCTTGTTATCAAGGTGCAAAATCAAGCGAAGATAAAAATGAAATAAGAAAGAATGATCTCGGATATGCAGTGGTTGAGAAATTTTTAACATTCGGAAATTACTTGAATAAAGGATACCATTTATTCATAGATAATTTTTTCACAAGCAAACACCTCGTAAAACCATTGTTAGAGAAAAATACATATCTAACTGGCACCTTTCGGAGAAATAGAAAGTACATTCCCAATGAGGCAAAATTTGCACAGGTTAGTGAGCCAAAATATTTCAAAAATGACAAAATACTTATGTATTCTTTCCGAGGCAAATAAAAAAAGAAGAAATTATAATAGGTTTATGAATGGAGTTACGGAATCCGACAAAATGTTATACACATATCTCGATGAAAGACGAATTCTCAAATACTGGAAAAAAGTTTTTGTCAACATTTTTGTCAGAATAGTGCTAAACGCTTACATAATATATTTCGAGAATTCTGTGTAAAAAATTAACTAGACCGCAATTTAGTTCAAGCATTATTGATACTATAGAGAAGGAATGGTTAGCAAGCAAAAATGCAACAGAAAGTCTACCAATAAATAAAAAGTTTTCTTTAGAAAAATTGCCTGGACGAAACTTGCTACAATATGAGGTTTGCAGTAAAAAAAATGGAAATGGAATTAAACGATCCAACTTAATTTGCGCAGAATGTAAACAAGGAATTCTTGGAATTTGTGCAGCAAAACACTCATGTTATAAGAAAAGTGCATGTATTTACATAAATTTAGAAGAAAAGACACGTAGAACAAATCAACAAAAATGTGTTCATAATTTTAAAGTTTCTTTAAATTAATTTTGTTTTTAAAATTTTCTAAATCAGAATCATCAGTTTGTTGTCCCATACGAGACGCTTTTAAACAATGTGAGAGAGTGATCAGAATTCCGTAGAAATACAGTACAACTAGGCACCTGTTTTTTGCCGTAACGTTGCGACGTCACGGTAACAGTTCATCTGGTTCACTGCTTCTCTACGTGCGGAGTAGTTCGGACTCTATTGTAGAGAAAAACTTTTCACAAGAAAAGATAGACTATGCAAGTACAACAGCTGTCGCCAATACGCTCTATACGAACTTGTCAGGAGAGTAGAATTTGCCTTTCTCCATCTTGGAGCAGATTTCCGCCCTTTAGAAATAAGTGACAATAAAAAACATTTTTGTTAGTAAAAAGTACTTTTTTTATAATTAATCTTTCTTATTTGCCAAAAAAAAATAACTACGCATTTCATTCCGCAATTTTAACAATCGCATAAAGAGATTCTTCCGCACACAAACAGGTAAAATTATGAAAAGGGGCATTGTCAATAATCACAACAGACCGAGAAGAAACATTGAGAATTAATTTTTGTTTAAAAAACCTGACCTGACCTGACCTTTTTTTTTTTAAATGAGGGGGCGTAGTGAGCTCCTAATGGATTACTCAACAAGTGGCCCCCTCTGGAAACCACCACTACCGGGACCGTTACGCACATTTCATCGGAAGTGGTGTTTTATTTTTCTTTTCGACGTTCATCCATTCTCATACTTCTTCTTTTTTTGTTTTCCACTTGCACCATTACCTAATTTCCTCATTGGGTATTTTTTTTTTTGTTTCAATGTATTCCTGATACTCGATCAACTTTTCTTTTTCAGATTACTAACATCATTCAGCATTACTAACAAATTCTACTGATTCCGCTATTTCTCGACTTGCACCTTCCAGGATTCTTTCATCCTTTTCTTTTTGTCTTAGGACATTACCAATAAAACGATTTATGATGTGCCATTTTTCAACGTTCATGAGCATCATCTGTACAATATTGTCAGGGGTGATGTTCGTGCCAGCAAGGCGTATCATATCTTCTCTTTGTCTGGACCAACGGTAGCATACAAAGAAAGTGTGCTCCGCTGTATCATCTGCCTCCCCACAATACCAGCACGTGGCCTCCTCTCTTTTTCCAATTCTTGACAGGTATGAAGCGAAACACCCATGGCCAGTCAAGAACTGTGTCATATGGAAGTTCAAATCCCCCTGTTTGCGAATCAGCCATGGGTTAAGGACAGGTATCAACCTACGTGTCCACTGGCCATGCGCAGACGACGCCCATTCCCTTTGCCATCGACTTATAGTCTTTGCCCTTGCCAGGCTCCTATCTTCTTTTTTGTAATATATATCGACCGATTCTTCAACAAGATGATGCCAGGGCACAGTCCCCGCCACCACAAAAATTGCATCGCTTGATACAGTGCGGTATGCACAACAAATACGCAGTGCCATCATGCGCTGCAGCGATAGAAGCGAACTTTTATATTTTTTAATCTCGAATACTCTTCTCCACACCGGTAGAGCATAGAGCACTATTGATTTCAAAGATGCAGCGATAATGCGGCGCTTTCCTGTACCCGGTCCACCAAAGTTAGGCATGAGCATTTCCAGCGTTCGCCTTGTATTGTTTGCCTTTTCCAGAATTCGATTAACATGTTTGTTGAAGATTAGCTTATCATCAATCGTGACACCCAAGTAATCCACATGGGTGTCGGGAGCGATATTATATCCATTCAGCTCGAAGGTTATTCTGCACGGTCGCAGATGTCTATAAAAAACGATTGCTTTGGTTTTCTCAGTCGCCAGTGAGAGTCCATTTAATCCCATCCACTGAGACACTAGCTCAAGGCTGTTATCACCATCTCGTTTGAGGCTCTCCTGGCTGTCCGCCGTAACCACGATAACCAAATCGTCTGCATACGCCACCAGACTCACGTTCACAGGAACATCAATTTCGAGGATGTCATCGTATAGTACGTTCCACAGGGTCGGCCCAAGGACCGAACCCTGCGGAACGCCACCACCGATTTTCTTCCGCTGATTCTTCTCAACAATTATGTAGCGGTTCATAAAATAATCTGTTATTATATTAATCAAATACCTCGAAATATTTCGATTCTCCAACTTATTGATGATTCTCGTCCATGACGCCGTATTGAACGCGTTTTTTACGTCCACTAATATCAGCGAACACCACTTGAGTTGTTTAATTGCATCTTTAACTTTGTTCATTACCAAATCAACAGCATCAACCGTAGACCGTCCACTCCGGAACCCATACTGTGCATCGTTAAATCCTCCATTTCGTTCTTCAATCTCTGTAATCAACCTGTTATTAACAATGTTTTCATATGCTTTTCCAGCCACGTCAATTAGGCAGATCGGTCGATATTTTGTTGGTTCATCTGAGGTTTTTTTGGGTTTTTCGATAAGTATCAACTTAGCGATTTTCCACTGATCTGGAAAAACATTATTATTTAACAATCGATTGAAAAAATCAACAAAAAAGGGCAAATTCATCTTTATTGCATTCTTTATTGCCTCGGGGGGCAATCCATCCGGGCCAGGGGCCCTTCCGTTCTTCAGTTTTCTGTATGCAACCATCAGCTCCTGGTCATCTATTGGGTTCTCAACTTCTGCAGGTGTTGGATTTTCGAAATAATTCGCACTCTGCTCAATAAACAAATCGCTGAATATCTGTAGTCTTCCAGCCGTAGTAAGATCTATTTTTGGGTGTTTTATTTTGGCCTGTCTTGTAACGATTTTGTAAGCTTGGCCGAAAGCGTCCTCATCCAACTCTTCAAGCAGCTCTCGAAACTTTTCTCTTTTTGCCGACATAATCATACGCCTTAGTGCTCTCTTTGATTGCGTATATTGTTCTTGGGCTTCCTCAGTATTACCATTTCTTAATGCTCGTTGGAGAATCCGCCTGTTTCTCTTTGTCTCCCTCCTTAGAGAATCTATTTCGGCTGACCACCAATATGGTTGGTTGCAGGTTGCCTGATTCCTATTTAGACAACGATTATAGATTTTTCTTATTTGCCCTGTAATTGTGTCTACATTGTGTAGGTCCGGATCTTTGAGATAGCCAGCAATTTGTTCAATAAACCTAGGCAGATTTAGGCATCCCAGCGATATAAAACGATTTTCACGTACCGATGTACCATCCTCGATGTCGACCAATATAAATCGATGATCACTAAGTGACTCAGATGAAAGAACCTTCCATCGGTTAATACTGCCAGTTATGTTCTGCGAGACCGCCGACAAGTCGATATAGGATGTGCCATTGTGTCGAACAAGAGTTGGGTGTTCCCCGTCATTCAGCACGCAAAGGTCTAAAGATGAGAACATTTCTTCCAAAACCTGACCTCGACCGTCCAGAGTGTCCCCACCCCATGCAGGGTTTTTTGAATTGAAATCTCCTGTGACGACCAGGTTTCCATGTTTCGTTCTAATATCTGACTCTAGAAGATCCACTTGTCTTACAAATTCCTCATAACAGATATTGGGACTTATGTATATGCTGTATATATAATAAGCATTCGTTTTTATCCAGACATAGCACTCTCCATATCCATATTCAAAGATACGGAGTGCGTTGTTCAAGTTAATAATTGCCACATCACGATTTGTGTTTGTGTACGTATTTCTCCTGTTTGTAACAGCTTGCCTATTCGGTTCGCTAATACAAATCACGTCTGCTTTTTTGCGGAGTGCGATCGCGTACGATAGATTATACGAACCAGTGCTCCTGGCTTGATTGATTTGTATTAATATCATTTAAATATGAGTCAATATGTATGTCGCCTTTGCTCCAGGGCAAAGTAACTTATAGCTAAAGCGGAAAGCAAATATGTAAAACCAATTAACAATTAAATAATCCAATAAGTAAGTAAAATTATAAAAATACGTAGAGATAAATAGGTAAATAATTATATAAAAAATAATATAAGTAAATAAGAACGATAAAATTGTGTATATAAAAATGACTAGACATATAACATCCAAAATATCACAGATTTCCATCAAAACCAAATGTAATAACCATAAACTATATGGGACTATGGCAAACTTGACTTCACCACTAGGCAGTGCCTGATAAAATATCACAGATTTGACTAAAGTTTTTCGTTTTACTAAGCGTATTGCATTAATATGCAATGCAAGAATGCATTCAATTCTAATTTTAAATCCAACTCTAATTGTAATTTTAATTCTAAATACCTTACAAGCCATTTCAGTGTGCATAGAGAGTTATCGCCGAGGGGCATTCTTAAGATTCTTTACTGCTTGTCGGTATATTGGACAGGACATCGTCCCAGCCTGGTGTCCGTCGATGTCACATTCGTAACATCTCGCTTCATTTTCGCAAGTGCTTGAGTTATGTCCATTTGATCCACACCTAATGCATTTTCCATCCATATTGCTGATTTCGTTACATTCCATCGTTTGGTGTGCATATTTCCAACATTTCGCACACCTTCTTGGGAACTTCATCTCCTGTATTCTGCACATCGTCCACCCAATTCGAATCCTGCCGAGTCTTATTAATTTATCAGCTTCGTTTTTCTCTAGTGTCACAGATGCGATCTTCAGCCCAAGATTGTTAGCATTTTCTGGAAGTCTCACCACCAAAGATGCAGACTTTAATCCACTGGTATCCTCTATTGCCCGAACCACTTCGTCTTTTGTGGTAGTACCATCAATGTCTTTTATGCTAATTGTTTTCTTGTTTTGCCACATTTGGGCTTTAGCAAAACCATCTAATCCATTGGAGATCTTATTTTTTAGTTCGTTTGTTGCTTGGGTCTTTTTTGAACTGACCACAATCTTAACATGTCCAGCTCTGCTTTTTGTAATTTGATGTACATTGACATCCGACTGTTTGATGTCAATATCCTTCTTCATCTTTTGAACAATTTCGGCGAAAGAATAATTACTGCCATCAATGGGCTTAACGATTATAACCTCACGGTTTGTTTTTGATGTTTTCGTTTCCTTTTGACCACCCGTCAACTCTCTGTGTGGTACGTGAACTTTTACCCGGATTTCCGTATCATTGAAAGCTATTTCTATAATTTTCCTGAGCTTTTCAACGCTCATTCCGTTAATTTTGGGCATCGATATCTCCTTTTTGCCATTTTTGATTAACGATTTCTTAAGTTTAATAAGAAAATCAAATATATCGTCGTTGTCACTGTTTTCGAAGTCAATTCTGTAGATATCGCGTTCCAGACTGTGCTCCTCGTCCTCTACTTTCATCATAGTTTTCTGAGTGATGCACATAAGTTGGTTTTTTTGGAGATTATAGTTCATGCACTCCGGACATCTATCTTTGAGAATTTTATAGAAGCCTTTTTTCTGATCGATTTCTTCCCTGGTTAGCCCAATAGCAACATCAGTTTTATCAACGAGAGGATTTCCTTCGACCATAACAGTTTTAACTAATAGATGAGGTGGCCAGTCAATATCCAAGATTTGTTTACCAACTTCAAAATCGTTAGATTTGATTGCGTTGTTAATCATCTCCTCGTGTTCAAGATTGTAAGTTTGTGTGGCAAAATCCCGCTTTGGGAGATTGCATTCCTGATTACCGATGTCATCTGTTTGTGTGCCAATCTCGTTTGTTTTCTTTTCAACTTTTCGATCATCTATATTCGATAATGGAGGACTCTTTTCCATCGTTTGTTTGAGGAACTTTGTTATATCTGCAGAGGTAAATTGTTGTGTGATGTATTCAAGATTGCTCAGTACCATCTTCATACTATTTGTCATTTCCGTATCCTGAATATCGTCATTCAGTTTTTTTGTTTGCAATCTTACCCCTTCTATTAACTGTGATATTTTCTTAGCTGCTTTGCGTGACTCTTTGTTTGATTTTGTTTCTTTGCTTGACTCTGGGGTCCTGTTCTTTTTCCTTTTTTTTACACGGTTTCCGTCTTCGGCTTCATCTTCATCCGTCAAGTCCACTACACTCGAAGCACTCGTGGCACTACTATTAGAAACCATTACTGTCTTTCGTGGTGGCGTTCTAACCATCCTCCTGCTGCTTAGAAAAGGTGATGGGATCTTTTCCTCTGCCGTATTTATTTTTCTCGCCTGTCCGTCATCCTGGGGCTGACCGTCGACACCAGGTGGAGCCCCACCACCTGGTGCCACTGTATCCGAGGCTATTGTTGCTTTTCCAAACATTATATTTCCGTTTTTTGGCTTCCGGCAGCCATGGGGAGGAAAAAATACTCTCAACGGCAGAGCCCCATCGAGCTGCTACTAATATTCACAGCTGTGCCGCCGAGAGGAGGATTTTTACACCGGGTGGTCCTCTTACCCACCCGGGTTCTCATGTTCCGTGTCATCGCATTTTTCGTCATCAGTTCTGATCAAAAACCATCCATCCGCAACCAAGATCATAGTCCATGTCCATAGCCAATTCTACCTTCCTCGTTAGTTCCTTGGGCCCGCCCTCCACCGGGGTTGGTTACCCGATCTCGGACCGCAACCCAAGTTAACAGGGAACACCACGTGAAGGTGAGGATAGGTATTGACTGTGAGAGGCTAGAGAGTCCAGAACACCATGAACTGGGACTCATGTATGACGCATCACAGCCCTTTGCCCCCCGACCTGACCTGACCTGACCTGACCTGACCTGGCCTTGTACTGGATTCAAATATTAACAGAGCATTAGGAATAAAACCCAATTCGCCTCCAGCGTGTACCATGATCAACCGCCTACTTTTTCCAATAGGCGTTATGAACACAGTTGCTCGTGAGTCATCAATCCAACATTTAGATTGTACATGAAAGCTGTGCATGTAACTTTCATCCACGTATACAATCGGTCACCGTTCCAGTCTATATTGGTTTACACGTCTTAAATAGTTTATTCGTTTATATGTGATATCATGACTTTCCCTGAGAGTTTTTTTTATCCATAGTACTTTTTTTTAGATAATTATACAAAGCGGTTCGACCCCCTGAAAAAGGTATGTGTCGGTCTCATGTTTTTTGTAGAACACCTGTTTTAATAGTAGATTATGTTATTAGGCGTAAAATGACATATACTAGTTTATCTTCAAACGTCTTAATTTAACATTCTTTTATATTGAAAAGTTTTTAAAAATTAAAATTTTAACTGGTCGCAATATCTTGGTAGTACAGCTTCCATGGCGATGCAAAAAACAAATGTCAAATAACGAAAAAAATTAAACCCCACTGACAGATTGTCATTTTGTCTGCCTAAGCTTATAAAAAAAGAAAAAAGCGCCTAGGCACACAAAATGCTATTTTTACCTTGTCATTTGAGTCACAAAAACTGTCACTTTTGTGACGTTTGAAGATAAAAGTATTATTAATAGGATCAAATTTTAACTTCAATAAGAGGCTCACAATTATGATTACTTGTTGAAGAAATTGTAAATTGCACCCTCTGTTGCTTAGGTTATTGTTTTGTTTAATGTTTATTAGATAGAATATTTAGAACTTTATAGTTTTTGATTGAGTTGTGTATTCCATTTATCTTGTCTACATAATAAATTAATTATCACGCTTGTAACTACACAACTAACAGGTTATGGGCCCAGAGCATTAAAATTAATAAATGTAGATATTTTTGAAGTATAAAAAATATACATAATACTATATAAACGGAGGGAGTATCATCGTTATTTGTTTGACCGCAAATTTAAAATTTTGAGTTGACTAAGAAGCAAATATCGTTATTTGTTTGACCACAAATTGAAAATTGTGAGTTGCTTAAGAAACAAATAATGGGTGATATAGGGAACTTAATTAATATTGGAAAATTTAATGGAGCAAATTTTCCACAGTGGAAGTTCCAAATTAACTGTGCTTTAAAAGCAAAAGGTTTATATAATATTGTATATGGAATTGAAAATAAACCAGAAAGTAGTGATACAAACAAAGAATTGACTGATAAATGGAATAAAAATGATGCTTTGGCAATGTGCGTTTTGACTTCTGCCTTAGAATTATCGCCAATTTCGTTTGTTGAAAACTGTATGTCATCAAAACAAATAATAGAAAAACTGATATCAATTTATTTATTTTATTTATTAATTATTATTATTATAATTATTTATAAATCAATTCATTGTTTGTATCACTACTTTCTGGTTTATTTTCAATTCCATATACTATATTATATAAACCTTTTGCATTTAAAGCACAGTTAATTTGGAACTTCCACTGTGGAAAATTTGCTCCATTAAATTTTCCAATATTAATTAAGTTCCCTATATCACCCATTATTTGTTTCTGAAGCAACTCACAATTTTCAATTTGTGGTCAAACAAATAACGATATTTGCTTCATAGTCAACTCACAATTTTAAATTTGCGGTCAAACAAATAACGATGATACTCCCTCCGTTTATATAGTATTATGTATATTTTTTATACTTCAAAAATATCTACATTTATTAATTTTAATGCTCTGGGCCCATAACCTGTTAGTTATGTAGTTATAAGCGTGATAATTAATTTATTATGTAGACAAGATAAAATGGAATACACAACTCAATCAAAAAATTCTATAACATTCTTAATATTCTATCTAATAAACATTAAACAAAACAATAACCTAAGCAACCGAGGGTGCGATTTACAATTTCTTTAACAATTAATCATAATTGTGAGCCTCTTATTGAAGTTAAAATTTCATCCTATTAATAATACTTTTATCTTCAAACGTCACAAAAGTGACAGCTTTAGTGACTCAAATGACAAGGTAAAAATAGTATTTTGTATGCCAAGGCGCTTTTTTCTTTTTTTATAAGCTTACGCAGACAAAATGACAAAATCTGTCACTGGCGTTTAATTTTTTTCGTTGTTTGAATTTTGTTTTTTTGCATCGCCATGGAAGCAGTACTGCCAAGATATTGTGATCAGTTAAAATTTTAATTTTTAAAAAGTGGGGCCCTTAAGGAAAAAATCAAAACGTCAATAATTTTTTTACACGTTTATTTTTTTTAGACCTTTGATATTTATTTAACATTATTATACTGAGTCCATTAAAATTAAAAAATCGAAAATTTGCGGCAAAGTGGGCCCCCCAAAAAAAATTCATAATTGGTGTTTTTCATTCTGTATTTTTATTTTTACAATTAATTATTAAATATTCAATAAACGGACGGTCCTTTTTACCCCTCATTATATAATAAATTTCAAGAAAGTTTGGCCCCATATTTTTCTGAAGATTTGAAAATTTGGAGGGGCCCACTTTGCCCCTCCCGCCCCTATCTGTCTTCTTGTTAAAATAAATAATAAGAAAATAGATTTCTGGCAGTTTTCAATTTATCTGTATTGAATACTATTATCATCATTATTATTATTATTATCATGATTATTATTATTATTATTAATGATAATAGTAGTATTATTAATACACGGTCCACAATCTTCAACTATACGAACACGACAACGGCGCAAAACAAACTAAAAATGTCGCTGCAAATGCTGCATGTCGATGCAAAAGTAGCTTGTTGTGTGTGAACACATATACATATTCAAAGGAATCTGCAATCCTGATGCAGCTTCGTTTTTGAAAAATTTATAAATCTGATAAATCATTTCCCGGGTTTGAGGATGAACTATTTAGGATGAAATATTTGTCTTTTCGTTCCCGACGTTGACGTTATATTTAATTGCTCGGTTGATATAGACGGTGTATTTGTGGATGATGTGCCGGGTTCTGAATTATATTCCAAATACAGTAACCAGCGTTGTTAAGAATTTGCGTAAAGTTCTTGTAATCGAAAAGCAATCAACCATATTAAATTAAAATTTGGCAAATATAAATATGTAATATTTATATTTTAATTATTAATATTTTAATATTATTATTTCATAGTCTTACATTATTATTACTTATATATTATTATTATTATATTAATTTATTATATTAGTTTTACTACTAATAAAATTTTTCAGTGATTAATCTATAACTCATTGTTATCGCGCGACGCCACTGGTGAATCTGTACCACGCCACGCTACTTCCCTTTTATTGTATATTTTATACTACTTGTGCGCTATTGTCCAACGATTATTGTTTCGATATTCAGATTCTATGTGATCAAACAACCACATCCGTATCAAAATGAATACCGCTTTGAACTTTTTTGAATATATATACCTAAGAATAGTAAGTTTCATTCAATTTTTTGTTAGGATTTTTGAAACATATAGTTTCTTGAAATATTTTATAATTCATTATTGGTTGGTTTCATGTGAGTACTACTAAAGGGATTATTTGGGTTAGGATGCATGATAAAACTTAAAGAGGAGCTCACTGACATCTTGATAGTGACTAAACAAGGTATGGTGCAAAAACAAAAACTAGAGCCAAAAAGTGTCGAATGCAGTTTATTTTCTCATGCGAACCGCTGCTCCAAAGGCAAAATCGGAAGGGTTTTTGGGATCGGAAAGTAGATCCACTATAACAATCCAAAGTATCACAAATCGCAGAATAAGATCGGCTATGCATAGACTTCAACAACAACAGAACTGGTGGCATCAGATCGGAGTAATCTAGATACTATGAGTTAATCCAGCCTAACAAAACCGGCACTGGGGAACGTTAACAACAACAACTAATAAAATGGGGCCGAGCATTGAAGCTCAAACGCACTCAATATAAAAAACAAACTGATTTTTCAGCATGAAGGCTCGTCCACGTGCTGCAACATCAATAGAATGTCCTAGATGTCCAACCCTATCCGTGGATATCACCAGACATTGCTGCTTCTAATTATCACGTGTTCGGGTCGATGACTCTTGGCACCGCCGATCAGCACTTTACTTCTAATGAAGAAGACAAAAATTTGGTCGATTTCTGGATCGACTGAAACAACGAGCACTTTTTAAGACTTTATCAGACATTGGTCTGAGAAATATGCAGAATTTATTGCCAATTGCATACTACATCGCGTAATTGGAGAATTAAATATGAATATTAGGATCAATCACTGTCAGCATTGCAGACAATTTTTAGGTTCTCCTACATGGTAGATTGCAGTTATAAGATTTAAGATAATCTATGATGATGATGCTATGTATAGCGCTTTATATTGACATACAGGAATAGCTTATTGTTTAACATATTTTGAAATCATCAAACTGTGTTTCAGCAGGTATATACCAAACCATCGTCATGTTACACCAACTATACGTTGATAGTTATGATAGTAGGTATATAAATATATTGTTTATACCAAAAGAATGGTATAAACGATCCACAGACGGCCTTAAATCAACGTTATCTATTTTAGGTACTGTAGATTTCAATTAATTCGATTAAAGATTGTAACTTTTTATAAGGGTAATTTCATACCCGTTTCAGTATCTCATAAAAACAAACTCAACTGTTAATTACAAAGAAAACATGTATTTGTCTCTGTGAGACACATTTGACTGTTTTTATTATTTGTAAGAAATGAGAGCAATGTCATATGTGTTGGTCGGCCTCAGTAATATTGTAATCGAATCGCAATACGAGCTTAGGTTCAAACATTAATTTTATAAAATTTCGCAGAATTGAAAGTCCTATAGTAACCATTTCTTATAATTTTCTCGAAATCAGATTGCTTAAAATTTGTACAAATATAGTTGAAGGTGAAGTGTCAATTAAGCGATTGATTGCATGATGTGTTATAATGAAGGGACTGTGATCGCTAACGCCTTGTAAAAATCTTACTTATAGCATGACCAATTAGATTCTAATAGAGGATTATGAAGGCGGCAGTTCATTCGTAGAAATTGAAAACAAAAGGGAAGAGTCCATGTTCCTATTGTTATTATTATGAAGCAAATTTGCCAATGTAAAGTTACAAAATGTATTCCTCACAAAGAGGGAGTACATGTTCTTATTTTTTATGTGCATCAACAAGAGCCCATTACTTTGGTCACAATTATGCGCCAAATGAATCGACAGTGAGGCGTTTAATTACAAAATTTGAGACCCAATTTACGCTGATGGATCAAAAAATTCGTTATCGTCCTTGTCGGTCACTCGAAAATATAGTCACAGTAAGGGAATCTACGGCCGAGAATCCTGAAACTTCTATTTAGAATCGTTGTCAAGAATTAAACATTTCCAGAAGCACTATGTAACGAATTTTGGTAAAAGATCTGCATTTGCAGACGTACAAGAAACCATGCGCAGTGCCGTGCATTTGCCGATTGGGTGTTGGAACATCATCAAATTAATGCGGATTTCTTAAAGAAAATCATTTTTCCAGATGAGACACATTTTCAACTCGACGGATAGGTAAACAAGCAAAACTGTCGGATTTGAAGTGCTGAAAATCCTCGTGTGATACTCGAGCATCCACCGCGGGTAACTGTTTGGTGCGCATTTTTGGCTGACGGAGTGATTGGGCCGTATTTTTTTGAAAATGCGACAGGAAATGCGCTAACTGTTAATGTGTGGTGTGCGGTATTGCGAAATAACGGAGTTTTTGTGACCCGAATTGGATGTAATTGATGTGGAGTACATGTATACTATGTTTTCGATATGTTCGTAAAGTACTTAAACAGAACTCATGTGGAAAAAAGTGTGAAAGATTTCATTATCAATGATGCCAACACTAGGAGTAATTACCGTCGCGATGGTGAATTTCTTGTGGATGCACATCCCTTAAACTATCGAGTAATTTTTCCAAACGATGATCAAAAATCTATTCTTGAGATTCCAGAAGACTAGATACATGCAGTATTGCCGAAATCAGTAATTGTCTTTGATAAAAAGATTGCAGTTCAGGTTTCTAAAATGCTTGTACGAGCACAAGAAACATGTTCATACAACCAGAAATAACATTGACATTATTTTCAATTAGGCAAGATTTTATATTTTCTTTCGAAGACTTTATCACTCGTTGTTGCTCTGTTGAAAGACCTTGCCTGTCTTCAGTTCCAACTAATCATATTAACTGCTCTTTGGAATCTGGTGAAAAATAATATATTTCGGATTTGCCTTACTATGTTGGTTTATTATTTGCTAATTGTAAATTAGAAAAGTCGTCGTTCGGGTTTGAAGTATATTTCCTTTCGTTGATCGGATCCATTTGTCCTTGGATATCGTTCTGCTATAAATTCTCGGAACACCCCTCAAATGATTAATGAGTCTCCGTTCACCCAATACCCTCTACACATCGATAACACACCATGTCATGTCAACGAGGTTGATTCAAGGTATATACAGACCCTATGCCGACCAACAAAGTCGAGCATCCGTCGCCTACTCCCATATATCCAGATTTCCCATGACACAGTTTTACTGTAGAGGTTAATTATATCGTTTCCCTATTAGTTTCGTTAAAACTGATATAAAAACAATTAAATCGTTGATAAAGCATTTTATCTGCAGAATTAATAGTTTATAATTTTTCGTAAAAGTAGTTATTTCATATTTTCAATATTATTTAATTTATTGCTTTGTTTATTTATGTGTAGGGTAAGTGTGGGTATTACTCCGGATTTTTTATACGTTCTACTTTGATAAAATATTATACAGTCAGGAATAGCTATTAATCTATTTCTTCTTAATAATAATATTTAACTCGTTCTAGAATTATAAATACAGTTACTGAAAAAAGTCTGCGTACACTAATAATGTGAACGTAAGGGCTTAAAAATAGAACACATTTCAAAGCGAAATTTTGGCTTTTTTATATTTATTCAGTAGAATATAGTGTTTTTTTGCGAATACCTAAACAAATTAAAATTATTTTATATATTGAGAGCAAAAAAAATTGTTTCTAATTTAATAAAAATTTGAGACGAAAATTCTCTGCGTACACATTAAGAAAACATAAGAAGACTATAAAATAATTCATTTTTAGTATTTCGTAGGGTATCCCCGCCTATGTATAACTTCCTTTAGTCGATTTAAGTGGACTAAGATGTGAATATTGGCGAGGAGATTATAAATATGTACGAAAGTTAAGTGAGTGACAATGAAAATGTCACGAAGAAAAGTTGATCGAGGCTTCAGTGAAGCCCGATCGGATAATCTACCACGAGTTGATGCATTTATGGTCGCGTCCTATTTTGCAACTAACTCCGATTTTGTAACAGCAGAAATGCAAGGAACGAATATTATTAAAATAATATGAAATGTGTTTTTTAAATAACAACCACAACTGCTCATTACACGTGCATATAAAGGTAAACTAAAAGAAGTTGGCGCCATTAATTTTAAACAAATATGTGCACTGTGACGTCACATACAGGAGATGGCGCTACTTATTCGTTTAAATATCTCCTATTTTTTGTTAATTAAATAGTTTAAATATTTATGAACAAAAACTAATTTTTTTGCTCCCAAAAATTCCAAAAAATTATAAAGACTTAAAAGATATCACAAGTTAAGGAATATAAAAACCATGCAAATACCCAATTCATTAGTGCGAAAATTGATTAAAATGTGTAGTTAGTTTGGATTTAAACCAACGTCGATTATCTAATTCTTTTACTTTTAATAAAAAATATAGAGTATAATTAATATAATCAATTACAAAAAAATAATCGATTAATATAAAAATCGATTATTTTCTCACATCCCTAGACATTTGCCACTGTTAAGATAGCCATACTTAGTCATAGTTAATAGTTGCTATTGTGGCGGCGTGTCGATAGAGCTACAAATAGACGCTTGTAATTTTGGCGCCCTTAACAAGAAAAGGGAGAATTACCACCCACGCTACCACGCGGCCAGACTCTCTCTCTACCGCCGACCATCGTCCTGTAAAGACGTGTAAATAAACATTCAGTATATAGACAACTACTCCGCATACTTCCTTTGTTTAACAAAATAATCCATTAGCGGAAAAACCGCGCCGGCTCCCACTGGGTAAGTTAAAAATTGCCAAACAGGAGTACGAGTATATGGTACAGCAGGGTATCTGCCGCCCGTCTAGAAGCCCCTGGGCAAGCCCATTGCATCTAGTGCCAAAAAAATCGGATGAGTGGCATCCGTGTGGTGATTATAGACGATTGAACTCCGTCACAGTTCCGGATCGATATCCGATAGCAAGCATTCAGGACTTTTCTCATAAACTGAAAAACAAGACTGTGTTTTCTACTTTAGATTTAGTGCGTGCATATCATCAGATCCGCGTCAACGAAGAGGATATCCCAAAAATGGCTGTAGTGACCCCTTTTGGGCTATTTGAATTTACCCGAATGACCTTTGGATTGTGTGGTGCCGCACAAACTTTCCAACGCTTTATCAATACAGTGCTAGGGGATTTAGACTTTTGCTATAGTTACATAGACGACATACCATGAGTGACGAACACTTTAAATATTTAAAAATTATTTTACAGAGACTAAAAGACTTTGGCTTGGTGATAAACGTTTCCAAATGTTTTTTTTTTCAACTTTCAGTTAATTACCTAGGGCATGTCATCACGAAAGACGGAATCTCCCCGCTTCCTGACAAGGTCGAAGCAATCGCAAAATATAAGAAGCCACAAACCGTCGTCGAGTTAAAACGTTTCCTAGGCATCGTGAATTTTTACAGGAAATTCATCAAGGGGTCCGCCCAGCAGCAAGCCATCCTGCATGCCTACTTTAAAAATTCGAAAAGAAACGACATAACTCCAATAGAATGGACGGTAGAAGCCGAAACAACGCTACTGGCACATCCTGATGATGCAGCGCCGCAGCGATTGACAACTGACGCTTCAGACGTCGGGCAGTATTAGATCAGAAGGAAGGCAACGATTGGAAACCAAACCAATTCCCGATCGGGAATTATTAGCTGTATATGAGTCCTTAAAGCATTTCCGCGGGTTAATTGAAGCTAGGCCCTTAAAGATTGTCACAGATCACAAGCCTTTAACGTTCGCGTTTCTGCAAAAATCGGAAAAATTATCGCCTAGACAGCAGCGACAGTTAGAGTTCATCGCCCAGTTTACAACCGACATAGCACATCTGAAAGGGTCAGACAACTTCGTCGCAGACGAATTGTCTAGGGTGGCCGCGATCGACTGTCCACAGGTTATAAACTATAGTGACTTGTTCGCAACCCAGCAAGCAGATAAGGAGTTACAGCAACTTTTAAGTGCCGAAGCTAATACAGGGCTCAACCTAAAAACAATTTCATTACCTGAAGCTGAACGTGAAATAGTGTGTGACGTAATAAATGACAAAGAGAGACCGTATTTAACGCCCGGATTTCGACGAAACGTGTTCGACACTATTCACAATCTTGCGCATCCTGGCATTCAGGCAACTACAAACTCCATTTCAACACGTTTTGTGTGGAAGGACATGAAGAAAGACATAAAGCAATGGACAAAAACATGTGCGGAGTGTCAGCGAAATAAGGTGACGAGACAATAAATCTCCGTTCGCCGGCATTATACCACCAAGTGACCGATTCAAATTCATTCGCATCGACTTAATCGGTCCGTTGTCACTATCAAAGGGAAAAACGTACTGCCTTTCATGCATAGACAGATTCACTTGTTGGGTAGAAATCCTACCGATTTCAGATATAACGGCGCAGTCCGTCGCCGAAGCTTTGTTCGCAGGATAAATCGCCCGTTTTGGTGTTCCCGAAACGATCGTCACCGACCAAGGAACGCAGTTTGAGAGCGCGCTGTTCCGCAGTTTGGCGACGCTGTTAGGTGCCGCGAGAATTCGCACAACCGCGTACCACCCCCAGACTTTTGGGAAAATAGAGAGACTGCACCGCACATTTAAGTGTGCATTACGAGCACACAACACGGTTAATTGGACGGATGTACTGCCGATGGTTCTTCTTGGCTTGCGTAGCGCCATCAAAGAAGAAATGGTATACGGTGCACCACTACGGCTACCTGGGGAATTCATCGCGCCCTCTACGACATCAACCAGTGCCAGCGGTTTCGTCGACCGGTGCCGAACGCCAAGCGATCTGGCAACAAATTCTTTGTGCAACAAGAACTCAACACCTGCACCCACGTTTTTCTACGGAACGACGCTGTGAAGCGTGGTGGATAAAGTAAATAACAAAAACTTTGTTTTAGACATAAAAGGCAGACATGCAACAGTTGCAATCGATCGAGTGAAGATGGTGGAAGAGGACGCAGCCCAACACGACCACACATATTCAAAACGCGTCACTTTCGACTTATAACGTAAATGTAATTCATTTTCACCCACGTATATGATATGCATCATACCACTGAGTTGGAATTTTATTATTGTATATACGCCAATGTAAATGGTTGAACCATTGTTTTGTAAAAGTAAATAATAATCGTGGCTCCGCCACTGGCGGGGGAGTGTGTGGCGGCGTGTCGATAGAGCGACAAATAGACGCTTGTAATTTTGGCGCCCTTAACAAGAAAAGGGAGAATTACCACCCACGCTACCACGCGGCCAGACTCTCTCTCTACCGCCGACCATCGTCCTGTAAAGACGTGTAAATAAACATTCAGTATATAGACAATTACTCCGCATACTTCCTTTGTTTAACAAAACAATCCATTAGCCGATCCGCTACACTATAAATACGTGTGGAATTCAACTTATAAGAGATAACAATATCAACAATGTGTTGTCTCTGTTGTAAGCATTATGAGTGTTGAAAAATCTCCACAACCTACTGCGAACATCTCCTATCAATGCGTTAGACAGAGATATCTCTTATTCTTTTCAAAGTTACAAACGATTTAATATAGTCATAACATCTAGTTAGACGCCAGTTGTCGTCAATGGAATTAAAGGAAATTTTGCACACAATGTATAATTTCTTAGAACTATTATCTGATAATTCGAAAATAAAGAAACTAGGCATCTGATTTTTCATTTCAATTTCATTTATTACTTATTAGATAGTTTAGTTTTGTCTGGTAATTCCGTAATTGGTACCTATGAATTTTTAGATAATTTACTATGTACCTTCTTGATTCTATAAGTTGTTCTTTTTAAATAAATATTGATTGAAATTTGATTCTGCCAACAAACAATACATGTCTGTTGATATTGCTGTCTTAACACAGTGGGCGTCTAACTAAATAATAAACATAAAAAACTCCTCCTATTCGACCTACTCTGACCACACAATTGTTCTATTGTATGCCGTGAATAGGAAGAGACTTCCTCCCACTCTTCTTCTAATGTATAGTAACACAAATTCTATAAGGCACTAATAAAACTCTTCCATTATGTTAAAGCTAACTCGTGTACAATAGACAACATTTTCTGGTTGTAAATCATTAGACCAGTTCCTCCCGTTCTATCCTTATTTCTTCGACCGGGGTGGGATTTAAAAAAAATTTACCGAAACATAAAATTATAAAAATTCCATATATTTTTGGGCCCTATAGAATGTGCTCCTCGGGTCGCCGAATTTTTCTAGGAATTTCCAACTTATGTGTGGACAATAAGTATTTCCGTTAAACGGTACTTTTAATTTTGGCGTATTTTTAATTCTAGAATATTGTGTTTATTGTATTAACCCATACTGATCGAATCCGGACCTGTACACAAGTATTCAAAACCTGATTTATTATAGGGCCTGGGTCAATTTGCAGATTACACAATAGAAGTGTTTATCGGTGGTCAACTACTTTTATTTGTGCCATATAGCCTAATAGATTTTGTGTTACTATACCTAGATGAAATTGGCACCCTGTATATCGCCCTTGAGACAAAACTATTTAAATGGACTGTACGTCCTGTACCTCCTTAAGGGTCATTCCATATGAAATCGTCTAATTGGCGAAGCCGACTAATCTTAGATTTTGCTGTAACTTTGAGGGACTGTTCTTCAACAATTTTAGCTGCAAAATTTTACTGTTTAAGATATCTGTGGTTTTCTGGCAACATTTTGAAGGTGAAAGATGGCAGTTTTCATGTGATAGACTCCAGCGTCTCGCCTCTTTAATGTAAGTGATTGATGTTACTCACAAGTTAAGTGGACATATTATAGAGAAAATGCAGCCAATAATTAACCCGAATAGGCCACTCTTTATATACAAATTCTTTGCTTGAAATTTTGAAATTTCTAAAAGTCCCAATGTTTAGGCTATCAAATGAACGTGTTGCGAACGTGTTGCGACTGCGACATAACGATATGAAATGTACTGAATCTTCAATTCTAATCTTCAACTTCAAATGTCTGCAAAACTCGTTTTGTTATTTTCATTCTTAGTATGTGTGCAAGTGTTTTTTTTAAGCAATAATTACTATAGGTACTATTGCTTTATCAAAAAATAGTAAGCTACTGATTGTCTCTGTTTTTACAATGCTATTGCCTGTATTATGAAAATTACCGATTATCGGCTTTTTATTTTGCGATTATACTTCTTATTATTATAAGGCCAATTATTAATAATAATAATAATAATAATAATAGCAAATAATACGTAATTTTTATAATAAAAGCAATAGCATTGTCAAAACAAAAATAACCAAGTCTACTTTGTATTTTTTGGTAATACAATAGGGCCTACAGTATTTATTGCTTCAAAAAAACACTTGCACACACACTAAAAATGAAAATAACAAAACGAGTCTTGCAGACATTTGAACTGAAGATCCTGAAAATTTCATATCGTTGTGCCGCAGTCAACACGTCCTTTTTAGTGGCAGGATGCACGACGAAAGTGACATCTGATGGCTACAAAAAATCATGCTAGAAAATAGTGCGCGAATATGTAAAATGCGTTATATAAACAAAATGGAAGAATTCTAATATAAAAATAAGTAAGTACAATTGTATTTTCAAAAGAGAAAATTAAATGAAACATATTATGATAAAGAAAGTATAAAAAATTTAAATAAATATCGAATACTATTAATTTAGAATAGAGTTAACCGAGAAAATCAAAACAAATAAGGCATAACAACTACTATAATAAAAATTGAAAAAAGTAGAATATTAATTTGAGTTTTTTAACGAATTTAAAGTGAGTAATTTTATTTTAATTCATGATAATTTGTTTGCGAATCATAACTGAGAAAATACTAATTTATGTTTGTTATTTTTTTTTAAATAATTTTTAGACAACAATGGACATCATCATAAAAACTGGATTTGAGTTAAGAAGACATGAAATATTGTTTCAACCTCAAACGATGACCAAAGGCAAACAATTAGTTATGGCTGGTCATGTTAGAGACGTAAAAGAGTTAAGACAGTCTGGAAGAAGTTACCTAATAACATCGAAAGCGTCTGTAAGCTTATCTCCTTATCACACAACTTTATATGTAAGTAAAAAAGTTAAGAAATATTAAGGTTTTATATTTCAATATCAAATCAATTTTTAATGTGCAGATAAACGACGAACGTTTAGTTGATAAAGTTAGCTGCGCTTGCGTTTACAATCAAAGTGGAAGCACGTTGCGGCTTTGATTTATTATATTAATCAAGAAGAAAGCCTTACAAAAACAAGCCATGAACAACAGTGGGAAAAACCCAGTGCTCGTCAGTTTGTTAAGGACAAATACTCCAAAGGAAAAAAATGTTGCAGATATGTATCCTAAAAAAAAATTGATTGATGTGCAAGAGAATGTATCCCCATCGGTAGATATTGAAGAGTTAGAAGATGAATCGGCATTAAAAATAGTATTAGTTGCTGATCAACAGTCTAACGATTATTATGTAATTAAAAATCGGTTATCGTCATTGATCGACATTGTTGATTCAAATTTAAATGATGATTGTGGAGAATGCCTGATTTTTTTTTCAATTTTTAATGAAGAATTTGCAATTTACAGCAAGGAATATCAATTGCAAGAATGTGTCAAGGATTTTTATTTCAAAAACATTGTGATGAGTGAAGAAGATATTTTGAAATTATGTTCCCTAACTGTAAATCAATCGCAATGTGAAAAGTGGTATCAGGCTAGGCGTTTCAGATTATCTGCAAGCACCAAAGTTCACAGTATTAAAGTACGAATTCGAAAAACGGTTGATAAGTTAGTCAACGATATTTTGTATCCATCTAATATTGACACCAACTGTGGCTTAAATCATGAGAATAAAGCAAAAAAAAAGAATGAAGATTTAAATGGCTGTGAAGTTAAAAAAGTTGGTGTGATAGTTTGTAAACAACAACCGTGACTATGTGCCAGTATTGATGGTGCAGTTGTTGAAGATGGATGTTTAGTAAGACTTGTAGAATTTAAGTGTCCAATGAAGTGCAAAACTCAACCAGTAGTGCATTGGTGTACAGAGTCTTGCAATGTCAAATATTTAATTTTTGAAGACAATGACATCAAATTAAGAAAAAGTCATCCATATTTTATTCAGATACAAGTACATTTTCAGAAATTTCGAAATTTCGAAAGATTTTGTATACAAAGAGTAGACTACTCGCGTTAATTCTTGGCTTTATTTTTTCTATGATATGTAGACTTGATTTCTGAGCAACATCAGTCACTTACATTGAATGCAGGAGTCAGTGAAAAAACACAAAAATTGAGTAAAAGAGACGTATCTTCGGCATCACCTCGTTAATGACAGGTATTAGCTGAACAAATTTTTATCTATAACATGAAAACTTAAACAGTACAATTTTTACAGATAAAATTGAAAAAGCCTAAAAATAACATTTCTTGAAAGCCTTAAGCCGGCCACTGACGGTCCAACGCCGCAGTACAACAGAATCGTACAACTCAGTCGTAACTAAGTAAGTGGCCACACACGATCCAATACTGCAGTATTGTTAAATATGTCGAAGGGAGATGTTGCGCTGCGAAGAATAGTTGTTGTTATTAGGAACAGCTGCAGTTTGTGTAGTAGAATGCCCAAAGCGAATGAAAAGATATAGTAATCGAAGATGGTGGTGTAAGGAATGGCTGCTCAGAAGACATCAATATTCACAACTTATCCAGTAATAAAAAAGTCCGTTTACTCGCTGAATTTACTATAATTTAACTCGCCGCGCCAACGGAACGACGTTGTGCGCAAGTGTGCAATTGTACAATTCAGTTGTAAGCAGACACACACGATACAATTTCATCGGCGATCCGACCGATTCGTACTGCTGCAATTAAACATTTCTGACTGCAAAACTAACCGATCCAACTTGGTCGGTCGTACACATACACGATGAAATTTTCTCAAAATCTGTCCAAGTTCGTCGTATCCAACTGAATTGTACTGCGGCGTTGGACCGTCAGTGGCCGGCTTTAATTCGAATACGCCGAAACGACCACTTATAAAAGTAAATGTGCATAAATTTTGTTCTTTGGGATCCTAAAGAACAATGCATCGAAGTTACAGCGAAATCTTAGGTTAGTCGGTATCGTCAATCAGACGATTTCATATGGAATGAACCTTAAGTGAAATGCAGAAAAAGACAATTGCAGAGAAAAATCGAGCGTTCAGACAACGGCAGAAAGAAAATAAACCAATAAAAAATGAACTTCATCTCTAATCTAAGAAGTTTCACTTCTAACGTGCGGCGTTCACGCACTTTCAATTTTTTTTTGTTTAATTTGTTGTAGTGGATTCAGGGACCAAAGATTTGACAAATGTCTCGTTAAACAAGGCACGTAACACGATTGATAGTGGATGGATATGGACACAAACAAATAAATCCCTTGAAATATCACTAAATGCAATGGTGCCAATTTAAATCTAGTAAGCGTTTAGTCGATGAATTTAGTATATGAAATATAATCTCACCTTTAAACCGATTTAATAATCGTACCCCAATTATCGGCATTATTTCCAATAATTTGATCCTCTAAATTGGCCAGAATACAGAAACTTTTCTATAAATAATATTTTAGATTGGTGTCGGTTGTATTTTCTATTTCTAAATTCGTTAAAGTATTCAAGTAAATCCATAAATTGATTATTTGTAATGGTTTCCGGATATTTCTCAATTAAAGATAATGTTAGATCAATCCTGAAACAAAATCACATAATCTGTATCTCTCAAATTATAGCAGTAATCACACATTACCATGGCAAAAACTTTGTTTCTTGGATTCTCCCAATTAAATCATCGATTTGATAACAAACTATTATTTTTTATCGTTTCTGTGACGGTTCTAAGGAAGCCGACACATCTACAACATCGATTCTATTCAATATTATCTGATGGGTGACTTCAACAAATAATCCAACAAAACTATCCAACATTGTAACAATTTGCTGTTGCACCAAGAAAATCGATGGATTCTTATTTCGTAAGTGCATATTACATTCAATTTCTCTTGGAATCTATTATATATATAAAAATGGTGTAAAAAATGTATAGTAATTCATAAAATGAGAACGGCTGGGCCGATTTCTGTAAAATTTTTTGTCAGTTGTTCGTATTTTCGAGGAGAAGGTTTTTACGGAAGAAAATTTTGGAAAATTCCTCCGGAAAAGTCGGAAAAATCATTCCTTAATGGTTTTCCAAATCAAAAAAATAGAAAGTTCTTAGTGTAAATCATGGAAAATTGCGGAAAATGCGAAATGCGGAAAATTGGAAAATCTCTCCGCAAAAGTCGGAAAATTGGAAAAATCGAAAGTTTTCATTCAAAATCCGAGTTGACTTAGACTTTGCGTAATCTGACAGGTGTCACTTTGGCATTGTAAAATGGCTAAAAATAATTGTCGAAATAGTCTTTAGTAAAGTCATTCCTATAGGCTGCTTTAACTACTTAACGGTATTTCTTGTTCATTTCTACTCTATACTATTATCGACTTGTACACCGATGAGTTTCTATTATTATTTCATAAAGGGTTGAATCTCCCAAGAAAAATTTTGCTGTGTTTTCAATTGCAATATTAATTAACTCTTAGTTCAACTAAAGCTCTACCCGAAAAAATTTATAGTTTTCCCGGAAAACCGTGAAAAATTTGTATTTTGCCATATTTTAATCAATCTTGACGTTTTTCTCTTTCCCTAGTCAACAGAATTGAGTGAAATTTGGAGCAAACGATAGAGGACAATGTAATCTGTGTTTGTATGATCTTCATTTTTCTATATTTTCATCCATTTCCAATAATTATTGATTCTCTCGGAAATTATCTATGATTGCAGCGTCTCCAATCTTGACGTAATTTGTTTTTCCTAAGTAATGCAATTCATTGAAATTTATATGATTGGATTGAGGAAAGGCTGTTCAGTGTCGGTATGATCTTCATTTTTTAATCTTTGCTGTAGTTTTTGGGAAAATAATTCCGAAAGTTGTTTTGATTCTAGATTTTTCGATACGTATCAAGAATCTCCTATAGGTTAGGCAAGCCAGAATTCTCGTAGAGAGAGAAGCATATATTATGCAGCATTTGTGTGTAATGAAAAAAAAATCCGCCTTCTAAAAAAAACGCCTAGTAACGAACGGTGATTGGTGATTTTTTTTTAAGACAGACCAGTGGAACAAAGGAATTCTCATAATCGTCTACATTGGTATATCAAGCATGTTTCTATATGATCCATTATACAGCAGCTTGAGAATCAAATTACAATTGTGAGACCTTCACTTGAATTAATATTATTCTATTTTATGTGTAATGGAATTTATATAGGTATTTTTTTATTTATTTCCGAATAATCTGGTATATATAAAAATGGTGTAAAAAATGTATAGTAATTCATAAAATGAGAACGGCTGGGCCGATTTCTGTAAAATTTTTTGTCAGTTGTTCGTATTTTCGAGGAGAAGGTTTTTACGGAAGAAAATTTTGGAAAATCCCTCCGGAAAAGTCGGAAAATTGGAAAAATCCTTATTAAATTATTCCTTAATGGCTTTCTAAATCAAAAAATAGAAAGTTTTTAGTGTAAATCATGGAAAATTGCGGAAAATGCGAAATGCGGAAAATTGGAAAATCTCTCCGCAGTCGGAAAAATCGAAAATTGATTTTTTGTATGAAATTTTGTGTGCAATTATTCCTTAATGCCTATCCAAATGAAAAAATAGAAAGTTCTCAAAATCCGATAGATGGCGTATACCATAGATAAGTATAGATCGGACACTCCATGATAAATTTTCCGCCATTTTGTTTTAACCGGTGCTGGCATGGCGCTAGAGAAGGTTACGATTACAGAGCTCTGTACGTCATATATAAAAGGTTTACGTCCCTTATGCAAAAAGGCGGTAAATTTAAAATATATTTTCAAAGTTTTTTTTTTATAATTTATTTTGATGTTAAAAGAAAAGAACAAGAAACGTTGAATTCGATTTATTAAAAAAGAAAACAAGATATACATAATACAAATATATGATTTAAAAATTATTTGTCAACAGTATTTGTTTTTAAATAAATAGAAATTGCATTACTAAATTGTTTTCTCCAATAAAATACAGCGTAGAACTCGTACTGTTGACAAATAAAATTCACAATCGAAGTTGTTTCAAGTATAAAATAAGTTTGGCCCAGTTACATGGTGTACCTTCATTAATTTAATGTTCCAACTTTGAATTTTTTCCTTAGAAATCGAATTTTTCAAAATAGCTCTAACATTTTTGTGTATATTTCGAATTAGAAACACTCGACCAGGAATGTGCCATCTGTTGTTTTGTATGAAGGAGCTTGCCTTATAGGAGATAACCTGCAAAACCATTGAAAATGTGTCACAAACTAATAAAATTTTGGAAAACGTTCAAATGGAGGATCATCTGAATTGCAAATCATACTTCCCTTAAAAATTGGAACAAATTTATAAATTACATTATAACTAAATTTAAAACTCAACTTACTTAATGAACTCTTAAAAACTCTAGGCTTTCAATTAACAATTTTTAATTAACAACAATTAATAAGAAAATATAAAGACTAAAAATACTGACTACACGGACTTTGATAAATAACTATTTTTTATATTTGTTGTCAAGGCATCCAAAACAGAGCATAGACAATTTGCGTAAACGACATCTCTTGACCGGATAATAGACGAATTAGTTTATGTCCAGGATAATTTGCGATAGCTGCGCTACCTACGAGCGGTTAAGAGTTAGGCATTATCCCTTCCATAACAGAGTCCCCCCCTGGCATATACGTTGACTTAGACTTTGCGCAATCTGACAGGTGTCATTTTGGCATTGTAATTTTCTACAGTAGATGTGCTATTTATTTTGCTGCGAGTTTTGTGTATTGTTAAACTGATTCCGGATAGTCGTAAATTACGCGTTCACGTAAAATTGGGGCGAAGCAAAGTTCGCCGGGTCCGCTAGTTAAATTATAAATCATTGATAGATGATTGTACCATTTCGACCAATAAAAGCGTACGCTAATTGTTGATCACCATCACGTAATCTACCAAATGGATGATGTAATTGGATTTGCAACAAAATCAATTCGATTAATTGGACTTTTAAATTATCTCGACGTACCATGAATTCATACAATTCTAACAAGTGATCAAAGATGTCTTCACCCAATTTACAGCAGGCCATACGACAATCCATTGCGGTCTTTTCAACACACACCGAAAAATAAACGATTATTGTGGCATTACAAAAAATTATAAGAAACTTACATGTAATATGAATTCGTAAGCAATATCAACAACTATTTCTTGATGTGATCGTAGACTTGTTCGTGTGATTCTCTTACACAATATCACTACAAAATCGAAGACATCATGAAGTAAGTGGGTAGGAAAATTGTATTCCGGTACCGATCTTATAATAATTCGCAAACATTCGAGATGGCTGGTTTCAATTATTGAAGTTGTTGTTAGAATTGAGGACTTTAAAAACCCATACAAATCAATCCATATTTTTTGCGTAAGTGAACATAAAATTTGTTTGTTATTTAATAAATCGCTAAGTAATAGTTTTAAAACGACTTGTTCATAACTACGTTTATAAACATTATTGTCTAATATTTTCAAGAGAAAATCAATCAATCGTCCAATACCGAAATGAAAACTTTCTCTAATCGCTTGTCGGATAAATGTTCAAAATAATTCAGTAATTGGATGAGTATAATTTGTTAATAGTCCCTTTTTCTGTACCTCTTCAATTCTACGTTCATCTTCCTATAAATAATAACAAAATTAATAAAAGTAATTACAAAAATTATTCAACTTTAATAATACAATTCTGTAGACTTGTGTATATCTTTTGTCATAAGTATTGATCATTTCGTAATATTTCTAAGATTCGTTCTTGTTCAATTAATTGCAATAGTTCACGGCATGTTTTTTCACGTTTTGTTTTCAGTTTTGAATCCAAATTCACACAATACTCTTCTAATATTCTAATTACATCCATTTTTTGTTATCACATTTAATTGTTTTATCAAACACAAGAAAATACTGTGGAATATTTGATGATAAACGAAATTTTTAAGGTTATATAATTCGAGCTAAGCAATGATATAAAGGTACATAGATTGCTAATCTTCCATCTCTCCAATGCTTTAGAAATGTAGCCGGATAGGACAAAATTTGACAGTTCTTCGTCTCTTTTTTCCTCCGATGTTGTCTGTATAGTCTATCTCCTACAAAATCTAAACTCGAGTTTTCTAAAAAAAAGAGATAGACAATATAAGCAATATTACTGTCGCTCTCTAGCATATGCTTCAATAAAAAAACATAAGATGACGACACTACCATTTTTATGCTTTTTGAATTGCATATTTTGGGTGAAATTTGGATAAGAAAATAATTTTAATTTGTTAAAACGCTTATTGTTGACTGTTTCGATTCACTGTATATAAGAATAATAAATTTCTTTTCTTTTATAAGCTTATGAAAAAGAGTCTTGTAACCATTTATTAGGGATCCTATGCATTTAAGAAGGATCCAAATTTACATGCTTTAACAACCAGGAAAGTATGTTTTTTTGTTTGAATGGAATGCATAATTATTTGGTTTAAAAGTGATCTCAATTATACTGGGCTTTAAATGGCATTTTTCTTTAAATGTCTGTCTTAAACTTGCATTTATGCAACCAAAAATAATACTGACTGTATTTTGTCAGCAAACCTCGACTTCTAGCGGTACTACTTTAGCTGGTTCGAAGCAAGGAAATTCAATATGGCTGCGCCTAACCCGGCTTCACTTTAACTCTATTGTTAGCAATCTATTTACGTATATATCATTGAAACTTCGCAATGATATAAAGGTACATAGATTGCTAACTTCCCATCTCGCCAATGCTTTAGAAATGTAGCCGGATAGGACAGAATTTGACAGTTCGTCGTCTCTTTTTTCCTCCGACGTTGTCTATATAGTCTATCTCTTACAAAATCTAAACTCGAGTTTTCTAAAAAAAAGAGATAGACAATATAAGCAATATTACTGTCGCTCTCTAGCATATGCTTCAATAAAAAAACATAAGATGACGACACTACCATTTTTATGCTTTTTGAATTGCATATTTTGGGTGAAATTTGGATAAGAAAACAATTTTAATTTGTTAAAACGCTTATTGTTGACTGTTTCGATTCACTGTATATAAGAATAATAAATTTCTTTTCTTTTATAAGGTTATGAAAAATAGTTTTGTGACCATTTATTAGGGAGCCTATACATTTAAGAAGGATCCAAATTTTACATTCTTTAATAACCAGTAAAGTATGTTTTTTGTTTGAATGGAATGTATAATTAATTAGTTTAAAAGTGATCTCAATTATACTGGGCTTTAAATGGCATTTTTCTCTAAATATTTGTTTTAAACTTGTATTTATGCAACCAAACATAATGCTGACTGTATTTTGTCAGCAAACCTCGACTTCTAGCGGTACTACTTTAGCTGGTTCGAAGCAAGGAAATTCAATATGGCTGCGCCTAACCCGGCTTCACTTTAACTCTATTGTTAGCAATCTATTTACGTATATATCATTGGCGCTAAGATAACACGCTAAGGCGCCGCCACGCGTGTATCAAAAGTACTAGCGCTTAAGATGATATACCGGGAACCAAATTCAACTAGGTAAATAAGAATAAGAGCGGGAGAAAATCTCCTTGTATTTACGGCATACGATAGAACAATTGTGAGGAGTTTTTTATATTTATTATAGGTACTTACAAGCAGTGTTGGGCATTAATCAATTAAATTTTCAATAAATTAATTAATTGATTGAAAAATTAATTGCGATTAATTTAATTGCAGTTGACATTAATTGCAATTGAACTATTAATTGCACGTTGCAATTAATTTAATTGAATTAGTCTATGTTAATTGTACCTAGCAACTAAATTAATTGCAATTAAAATTTTCAATTGTTTTGAAAAACAATTAAAATTAACAATTAACCCGCTTCGATACAGAAAGATTTTAATTTTATGTGAACAGATATTTGTATACGTAGCGTATGATAGTACCACTATAACTTCATTTGTTTACAAATCGCAACATTAAACTTTTGTTTTGATGCTACTATTCACATAACAATAAGTTTTAATTGTTAGTTTTTAATCAAAAGCATTAAAAATCATTGACAATTAATTAATCGTTAGTTACGAGTTTTCACAATTACAATTAATTAATTGTTAATTGCGAGTTTTCACAATTACAATTAATTAATTGTTAATTGCGAGTTTTCACAATTGCAATTAATTAATCGTTAATTGTAATAAACATAATTAACAATTAATTAGTTGTTAATTTTTAATTGTCCTACAATTTAATTTTGCCCAACACTGCTTACAAGGAAACTATTCAACGTGACCGACTCCGCTTTTTTTGTCACTTCTAGACAAAAAAACCCTGTCCTTGGCTTTGAAAATGAGAACAGACTGGTAGCTTATATATTAAAACTCGGAGACGCCGAATTTCCTCCTGACGAAAGTGCAATTCGCCGATTAGCTTATCAGTTCGCTGAAAAGATGCGGTTGAAGCACAATTTTAACAACGATACCAAAACGATTGGACCGCAATGGTTAAAAAGCTTTCTTGAATGAAATCCCGAAATAGTTTTGACACAAGCTGAGGGTTTATTAATTGAAAGAGCGAAGGGTCTCAACAGAGTAGAAGTTGCAAAATTTTTCGATCTGCTAATAACTATCTTAGCTGAAAATCATTTGTTGGATAAACCGGATAGAATATTTAATATGGATGAAACGGGTGTCCAGCTCAATAATAAAGCTGGCAAAGTATTAGCCAAGAAAGGTACGTCTGTAAAATTAGCATGGAAAAATGAACAGAATTACTTAAATATTAGCTCATAATTTAGTGCTCATTTAGTGCTAATTTAGTGCCAAAACAGGAAATTTGGCGCTCTAAAGAATTTTCAAACAATTAGAACACTGCAATCTTTTCATTAAGCTAGCAGTACATTATCTGAAACACTTCAATCAGTGCAATATGACACAGAGGTTAAATACACATCATTTAGTGTCAGTGGCGTATAAATAGGGCCCGCAGAGCCCGCCGCGCGGGCGGGCCCCCAAACTTTAGGGGGCCCCACAATGTAAGAAAAACAAAATATTTTCATAAATATGTGCTTATGTGCAAAAGAAAAAAACGAAAAAATTGTCTTTAAAAAAGTAGTTGACATATGAAATAGGTATTCTTCTAAAAATCTCCTATATATGTAGTCTAAACTGCATAGAATCAATTGTACTTTTGTTCTTATCTTAAAAAACATAACTAGACAAAATGTATATTGTTAACATCACTAAAGAGATTTGAATTAAAACATTAGTGGAAATAAATGAAGAAGAAATTATTTTTAAATCAAGAAATCTTGCAAATAAGTACCCAGAAGATACTTATTAGTAAATAATTAATTTGAAGACTGTAATACCTACTGTCAGAACATTCAGATGTAGCAAGTACCTACATAAGATTTGGTAAATTTTTTATTCGTAAAAAATAGATGTATCATAAGCAGGTTTGATGACCTGTGCACTGTAACAATTATTTTTGATACTTCCTGTTACTTCTGCAACATCGAAAAAGTCATTTTGGAAATTAAATTTGATAAAAAGGTATTTGAGAAGCACAATGTCACAATCCCGACTTAAAGCTTTGAGTGAAAGCTTTACACACAAAATATTAATTTGGACGATATTATCACCGAATTTTTAGTAAAAAAACCGGACTTTTTATTAAAATAACTGTAAATAGTTCAAGTGTGTAACAAATGTTTATGAGACAAATTAGTATCATTTTGAAAGCAGTATATTGGGAATATAAGCAACTTGCAATGATTTTATGTGATGGATCACCTTAATTTGTAATAGTTCTTTTATTTTAGAGAGGGCCCCTGATTTTTTTTGCGGGCTGGCCCCAAGTACCTTAGGTACGCCACTGTTTAGTGTTCAATAAGTGCTGCCTATACAGCAAAAAAAAAATATCGGAAAAAAAGTTTTATACATATATAATATCATAAGTGGTCAAATTTTGTCGGCAAAATTTTATGATTGTTACGAGCGTTTGTCAAAAATCTCTCGCCTAACGGCTCGAGATTTTTTCAACAAATGTCGCTCGATAAATTGCTACGCAAACAAACTTGAATAAGACAAAATTTTACCACGAATGATATTCGTGATGACTATTTCGCGAGTAATGTCTTCATATTAAAAGTCCAGTCTTCAAAAATAGCATTAATTTCACTGACCTGGGTTATTGGAAGCAGTTCGAATTTTCTCCGAGTACAAAATTGCGTAAACTGATTCCACACTGAGGAACGCGTGTTTATTGTGTTACACGGATTGACAATTTTAATATATTCCCTCATTTTCGTTAAAAATTTTACACCGAAACGTTTATTTTGACACATTTTTAAAATGACGTTTAAATTTTTTTTAGACAACAGTAAAAATGTTTATTGTTTTCATGGTAACCGTTAGTATGGGCAAAATTTTGTCGCTGGAAAAATGGGTAGGTGGCTCATTTGAACGTTTTGATTGGTCAATCAGGGTCGAGAAAATTTTATAAACAAAAAATTCTCGATTGAAAATTTTCGTTCATTGTTGAATGACGGCACGCTATTGGTCAAAATATCTATGAGTGGAATAGTCGAATGTTCGTTTCGAATACTGGCCACTGCTAAAATAACCAAGATAGCAAGTTATAGTGTGGAAACTGAAGGCACACCTTAGTAATTGTCTATGTATAGGGTATAATAATTAAGTGCTTGATTAGTGCTGTTCATATTTGAGATAAAAAACTGAAAAAAGATTTTTTTTCAAGCAATGTTAATAGTGATAGTTGTAGGGACAATAGTGGTAATAGTAATACTTCACGAGGCAGTAATAATAGTCACAAAAGTCGAGACTGATTTGTATTTGTATTTTCTCAATTGAACATTGACTTTCCCCTATATTCGTTAGCAGTATTATTTTGGTAGAAATTACCAACCGTCTTTCGGCTACACCTACAATTTTTGGTAAAACATTTTGACGTGAAAAATGTAAGTGTTTAGTGTCATTATTAATTTTGCGTTTATAAAAAGAAAATTCAAGAAAGGTAAGTTATTTATGAGTTCATTGGTATTTAACAGTATCTATGTTTTATGACCCACAGAAAACATACATTAGTTTCATTATAATTTAAGTAATAATAGCAGTGTTTCTCAACCGGGGTGCCGCACGTCACAATTGTGGTGTCATAGAAACGCTTTTTTTGTACATATTAGAATTTTTCTTCCGCAATCTCCGACTCTCAAGCCAACCTTGCGCAAAATTCATCTAGCCCATTAGCCTCCCTCTTTTCAGATACTGCGGCTGTAGATCCAGGATGCCACGATCTTTTATTTTTATTACAGCTTGGAAATGTTGTCCCATTCGTCACTGTGACAAGTGGAAGAATATGAAAAACTATTGATAGGTACTTTTAGGCGCCTTTTCAAAAGTGACATCCGTGTAGTGTCGCTTAGATATTTTAATTGCTTTAGTTATGAATGCATCAGAAATGAAACGTCGATCTAGAGAAGGCAAGATAATGAAATATTGAAAAAATGCTGGAGGAGAGAAAACGAGATCCCAAGAGAAAAGAAAAACAACAACGTTTAGAAAAGCTAGAGAGACATGGGGAGAGAACGAAAAGTTTAGAAAAAGGAAGGTAATGGAAAAGAAAAGGACTTCATCAGCACTCAAAATTGAACCTCCTTTAGACGTATTACCGACCCTGGCTGACAAGATATACACGAAAAATAAAGAAAAAAACACTCAAGCCTCCGTTTTTAACAGAAAAAGATAAAAATACTGTGCAATCTTTTTTTGTGAAAGAGATGATATTAGTTGTGCCTCATCAAGTAGGAAAGATTCAATCTCGGTAAATAACCACTAAACAGGAAAACGCCTGCTTCTAGCGAAAAGGCACACTATTAAGACAGTTCTTGAAGCATATTTTTTATTTAAAGAACATTATCCTGATGTACATACAGGAAAGAGTAAATTCTTCGATCTCCGACCGATGAATGAAATACCTCATAATGTTAGTGCTTGCATACACCACTCAAATTTTAAATAACTATAACAAACAAAATAAATTTGGAATCAGAAGAAATAAACAAATTTAAATAAGCAATCAATTAAATGTAGGTTCCGTTTAAAAAATATAAAGTGCCAATTCTCCAAAAAGGGTAAGAACTAGACAAAATCCAGTTGGATGTGTAGAATCAGCAAAAAAACTGTAATAGAAATAATCGTAAAGGAATTATGATTTTTCAAAAAATATGAGATATAAGATATAAGGCACTTTCAAAATCGCGACAAAATAAAAAAATGGCACTAATTTCAAAACAAAACAATATAATAATAATCTGGTTACACCATCTGACTAGTTTCTAAAAAGTAGGATGGGAATGTGCCATCTGCTTGTAGGAAATACCCATCAAAGCTCTCAAAAATGGGCCATACTGTACAGGGTGGACCATTTTCGATGGTTTTGCAGGGTATCTCCTATAAGGAGAGCTCGTACAGAATAATGGATAGTACATTCCTGTCCTACTTTTTCCTGACTAGTCAGATGGTGCAATTAGATTTTTACTATGTTCTTTTGTTTTCGAGTTATGGCCGTTTCTTCACATTTTCGCGATTTCTAAGATGCCTTATATCTCGTAAGCTTTCAAAAAAATTGACGTTTTTTCCACAGTTTATAGTGTAGTTTTTAAAGCTGATTCTATTTAGTTAATTAGATTTTCTCTAGCTCTCACCGTTTTTGAAATATAACACAAACTTATGTTTTTTTAAATGGAACCTATATTTAATTTATCGCTGATTAATTTGCTTATTTTTTTCTGATTTCAAAAATATATAGTTTGATATAGTTATTATCAAAAATGCGGGAGTTATTTTGAAAATTTCGATTTCGCAAGTAGTGATTACAAAAATTATACTCGAAAGGACTTTAGAGTGCCATGAAACAAATTTTACCTATTGCAAAATACGAAAACAAAAGAATAAATACATAGCAACCAAAATAATAGTTCGTTGACAAGCTAAAAAACGATTGTTTCATAGCACTCTAAAGTGTTTTCGAATATGATTTTAGGAATGTTTCCCTTCGAAATCGAAATTTTTCAAATAACTCTCACATTTTTGAAAATAACTATAGCAAACCATATATATTTAAAATCAGAAAAAAATAAGCAATTTAACGAGCGATAAATTGAATATAGGATCCATTTAAAAAAACACAGGTTTGTGTTATATTTCAAAAACGGTGAGAGCTAGAGAAAATCTAATTAGCTAAATAGAATCAGCTTTAAAAACTACACTATAAACTGTGGAAAAAGCGTCAACTTTTTTGAAAGCCTACGAGATATAAGGCATCTTAGAAATCGCAAAAAAAGTGAAAAAACGGCCATAACTCGAAAACAAAAGAACATAGCAAAAATCTAATTGCACCATCTGACTAGTCAGGAAAAAGTAGGACAGGAATGTACTATCCATTATTCTGTACGAGCTCTCCTTATAGGAGATACCCTGCAAAACCATCGAAAATGGTCCACCCTGTACATACGTATATAATAATTGGTGAATGAGTGAATTTATAAAAAGAAATTAACAGGTTGATAAAAAAAATAATTTATATAAGTATAACTGTTCTTACAGATTTGCAGTTTAAAGTGAAATCATTTTATATTATAGACGAATTATCAATAACGGATATGCGGTGTCAGTTTCACAAAGGACTGCCGCCAATTGTCTATAGTAATAGTTCCTGTAAAGTCACATATAAAGATAAGACTTTTCAACTCGAAGCAGAATTTTAGAGAGTACAACCTGATGCTTTCCAAAATATTTAGAATGCTGCAAACTTAAACGTCAAGGTAAAAATGATGTTATTATAAATAGAAAACGTTGGTCATGCATTTTCAACCAAACTCAATTTGAAGATAATGTTACCAATTTGGTCTTGAAGTTCATATTGCCTTTCAGTATAGTTGATGATCCAGTATTCAGAAAAATATTTGATGATTTGTAGATATTAACTTTCAATATAGAATACTGAATCAGTATCAGTTTTTAACTTATTCCATATTCCATCCACTTTAGATCTTCAATTAGTAAAAAGGGATCAGCAAATGATACATCTCACACGCCATACATTGGGGAAAAAAGTCGATGAAATTTTCAATATAACTATCCAAGAAATTCGAGAACGTATAAAGATGATAGTTGAGCAGAATGCATACGTTTGCACGACAGCCGATGTGTGGTCAGGAGGAACACGTCGATATTTAGCAATAATTATATCACACGGTTATTCACATTGTTTAAAATACACTTTTTTACAATATTTTAATTGAAATTTAATTGTATCCAATTATATATAATTTTTTTGATTTTTATCTAGCTCGATGTAGAAACTTTAGAAAGAAAGTCGGCAGCTATCGCCTGCAGAAAGTTTCCCGGAACACATTCATTTGAAGCCATTGCTAATCTTTTATCTTCAATTCACTTATCTTTTGGTTTAACACCGGATAAAATAAAAGCTACTATAACTGACAATGGTTCAAACTTTGTAAAGTCATTTAAAATTTTGGGTATAGATCTGCCTTGGGAAATTACACCAGGTTAGTTGAAAGAAATTTATTAACTTTTGTAGCAACATTTTTTCATTATGTCTGTATTTACTCCATTTTAGAGGATTTAACCGACGATAATGACAACCAAATTGAGGATGTCGAAAGTACTAACGCCTTCAATGTAATTGCCGATGAAATTTTAGAACCTAACCATGATTTTAGCAATAGCAGCAAAACAATCCTCCCGGCACACTATAGGTGTGCTAGTCACACCTTAAATTTGATAGCACCCACTGATATAGCTAAGGCTATTCGCTCCGAGCTCAACCGCGCTTAACGCCATCTGTGGCGAAAGAAACAACTTCGCCCCCAAGAGTGCAGCATGTAAACAATCAGCATTTAGAACATTATTTAAAAGTTGAAAAACTTATCGTTTAATCTTACCAATAAATTTATTTTTAAATCATAAAACTAACTTTTTTTGAAAAAAGTCCGTAAAATGGATAAAATTATTAAGATCGGCTTTGAAAAAATCACCCATTCAATAGAATTTAATAAACAAAAAGTGATAAATGGCATAAAACTAAGTGAAATGAATGTTGTAGATGTTGAAGAGTTGAGATTTAAAAATCAACCGTCTAAAATAAAATGTAAGGTATTCAGACAGACAAATGTCACTGAAACTCCGTACAAAGTAGAGTTGCAAGTAAGTTGATTTGATTTATTAAATAATTAATATTATTAAATAATTAATCAAATTTTAATTAGAAAGCGTTTTTTTTTCAGTTGAATGATGAAAGACACATTATTCAAAGATCTTGCACGTGCGTTTCTCAAGCATGCGGCAAGTGTAAACATATTTACGCACTAATTGACTTTATTAATAAAGACACCAGTGAATCGAAGACTTCTACCGAACAAAACTGGGGCAAACCATCGACTAGCCAACTTGCCAAAGAAATTTTTGCAAAACCATTGTTGATTACTGAGGATTTTGTACTCAAAAAAGAAAATTATGGACCAGTTTATGACGTTCAGTACTCTGAGTTGGAAAAAATAAATTGTTCTTTCAAATTTGTTTTAAAATATGAAAAAGAATATGCATTGCAGACATCTGCTAGTATATTTGTAGAAGATTTGATTGATCGTGCGATAAATAATATACGGGACAGAATATGTGAAAGAGTTATTAACAATTTAATTGAAAGATCGAAAGACAGTGGATTTTATTCATGTGATATAACATTTAAAGATATGAAACTGATTATTATAACTGTAACATCAAGTTAAACAATTATGACATAAAAAAGTTATGCTTCAATACTGTAAAGCAGAATGAATGTCAAGAGTGGTTTTCTGCTAGAAGAAAACGAATCAGTGCTTCTCAAAAAGCACATTCGATAAAAACCAACCAAAGAAAAGACAATGAAATTTCAGCTCATAATTTATTTCATGGGAAAAGTGCAACTACAAAGTCAATGGCATATGGTACCAAACATGAGAAAAAGGCTGTTGCAGAATATATGCAGCAATATAATGTCGATGTTGTGTCTATTGGCTTATTCGTTAAACCATTACAATCATGGCTGTGTGCCAGTGTTGATGGCATTGTTGTTAAAAACGGCAAAGCAATGAAAATTGTAGAAATTAAATGTCCTTCCACATGTTCATCAAAACCTATATTTGATGAAAAAAATAAAAAATTTAATATAACCTACCTGCAGCTCGACGAAAACGGAGCTAGTTTAAAAAAAAAGTCATATCTATTTCACTCAATGCCAAATACAAATGTATGTTGTTGGTTTAAATGTATGTGACTTATTTATTTGGTCCCCAAAGAGTAGTTATCTAGTAACTGTAAGGAGAGATGATCAATTTTTGGCAACTCTTATTCCCAAACTGAAGTATTTTTATTTTAATTATTATTTAAAAGTTTTGCTAGAGAGTGAGAAAGAAAATGATTAGTTTTGAAAAGAGATATAGGTACATATATTTATCCAGTATTTTCATTCATAACGTGCCTAAATTGTTGTTAATTTTAAATTTTAAGAAAAATGTTTTAAGTTTATTACAAATTATTATCGAAATTCTAAACATGTCAGTTATAATTAAATAAAGTTTTATAACTGTTTCGTAACTGATACTTTTTCAATCATCTTCGTCTTCCTTTTCTTCGTCAACTTTTATTATGGGTGGCTGTAAGTTCACTAAAACGCAGCACATAAATACTATTGCATCACAATAAGGCAGCAAATCGATTGTAAATATATCAACAATTTTGTATGTGCGAATTCTCTGCATAACTCTTTCAATGTGAATTCTAACACTCGCAACTTGATAAGTTTCCTCTACTTGCTCCGCTGTAAATGTTTTATTATATAAAAATGGTGGCATAACCATTAATATATCTTTCCCACTTTGATCAAGTAGGGTTTTGATTTGAGGAAATCCTTTATCGGCAAGTACCAGATCACCAGGTTCGAGCAAATCCAAAAAACCACAAGTGCTTGTTATTTGAGCATCCGTTGCTTTACCACCATAACATCTCGATACAAATGATACATACCCAGACGGCGTACAACCAACTAAAATCTTCACCCGGAATCCTTTTTTGTATCGGGAATAAAACTGAACTCTATGTTGAATTTTTGATGGCTGTTCCACGTGAAATTCGGTACAGTCAATTATGACTCGACAATTTTTAAATGAATCTTTGAAAACATCAGGCATCATTGTACGGATTGTTTCTTTGCTTGGCCATGATACAAAATTTTTACAAGCACCGGTTAAATATAACAAGGTTTCCGTGAAAATTTTTGAAATACTTGTTCTGTGTAGTCTAAATAAAGCGCCTAACGCTGTAAATGTTAGACCAGTTCTCATTTTCATTAAAAATATTAGAAGTCGATCTTCCATAGATACTTTCATTTGGTTATCAAATTTTTGCCTTAATAGTATTTTTAACAGAAGTTGAAATGTTTCAAGACTAACACCAGAGAGATCACGTATTTCATCCGCAGTACCTTTAATGGACGAGTACCCATGAAATCCTGTTGTACATTTTTGGTGGGTTTTTGTAGAATTTGAAGCGCCGCTCGTTATAGTGTTACTTGCTCTACTTGAATTAGATGTGGCTGTATTATCTTTTTTTTTCGGGATATAGACTTGTGTTTCCGCATCACAGGAGTTTAATTGAGGATATTTTGTACAAGTAAACAGAATAAAACTTTTCCTAAAGTCATCTCTATCATCGTCGTCGTCAGATAACAAATTTACGTTCGTTTCAACAGTGCAAGTTTTTTCGTCACTTGAAATTTTGGACTTTTTTACATTTAAATTAGAGACTGTCGAACTTTGCATTCCCCGTTTTAATAATCTTTGGAATCTAACATACACAAAATGAAAATATTAATAGCACATACCTTCTCGAAATTTTTGTGTTTTAATTGATAAAATTTATTACCGATTAACTGAGGATGTTGCTTTATTTGACGTTTGTGCTGAATGATCAAAGATAGTTGGAACGTAACTTGGACTTTGCGGATGCTCAGACTTTTTATTCCCAGAAAAGTGAAAACTACAAATTCTACTCCGTTTTTGTGGAATCCAAGCTGATCCATCGGCCCTGAAATTTGTTATTACAATAATACACGTGTAAATATTAATGAGTTTTAAATACGTTTTATGGATTATATTATAACTTTTGTATTAAACTTTTATACTTACTCCGTTTTTTTCAATGCTTTTAACCACAATTCACGCTTTTGCACTTTATGGGGATAATTAGGGTTAGCTGATGGAAAACAATAAAATTCATACTTTGAATTTCGTGAAGTATTTTTACAATTTTTCACACAACACTTGAAATTTTCTTTTGGACGCGAATCCATAATTGTCACTGTATACAAAACAATAATTTTTTTCTTTCAGTTAAATATACTTGAATGAGTGTTAAATAATAAAACTGGTCATGAAGTTATAAAAAATGCCACCTATGGCGCTAGCGCTGTTGCTCTCGGAGCGAATAGCTGCTGATGAAGGACTCAAGCGTAAGCATAAGAGCGTGATGAATAAATGTTCATCTCTTTGAAAGTTGTTGTTTTCGCCCAAAAAAAGAGAAATGCTCAAAATACTGCTAGGAGTTGCTATCAATAAACCTGTTGTGACCAGGTGGAACTCTACTTATGACTGTTTGAATCAATTAGTCAAACTAGATACTAAATTAATTGATAATAATTTCAATAATGAAATAAAACCTCTGCGGCTTACAGATTTTAATTACCTGCGTGAGTTTCTAAATTGCTCAAAGCCATTAGCTAATGCTATAGATGTGCTGCAAGGAGATAATTGTTACTATGGAATATTGTTGCCTCAATTAGTATCTGTAATTAACCAAATGACTGAACTTTTGAGCAATGATGAAATATTTTTCTGTAAGCCAATTATAGAGTGTATTATTGAAGGAATTAATAAGCGATTCAAAAACTTATTTAATTTGTCAGAATCTAACGTCGATGCGGCTATCTCAGCTATTTCTCACCCACAATTCAAAGGCCGTTGAATGTCAACATTTTCTAAGGAAAAACAACATGAGATACATGATCGCTTCCTAAATGCCGTATCAAACGAAATCGAGACTGAAACAATAGAACTTGAAGAAAATCAGAAGGAAAGAGATGTAGAGGACGAATATTGCTTTGGACCTGATTTAACAATCGACAAATTTAAGCCATCATCGTTTGAAGGTGAAGTAACGGCAGAAGTTACTCGTCTCTTAAAGAGTAAAGAGAAACATTTGAGCATGTTGAACAAATTTCCAATCATCAAGAAAACATTTTTAAAATACAATGTTATACTACCGTCTTCAGCAGCAGTATAAAGGCTCTTTAGTCATGCAATCTTAATGAACTTGCCAAAATTCAATAGGCTTACTGGTGAAAACTTTGAGAAGAGAGTATTAGCAAAAGCTAATGCTTCAAAAAAATATTTATAGTTGTAATGGAGTGTAACTTACAAAATGAACGAGATTTTAAATACATTTTTTCTTATCATTCTAATCAATTAATATTATTTATTGTAAATTATTATATATTTTTTTTCCTTTTTGGTAAATAGAATGACTTAAAAATGTTAATTTTATTTTAAGTGTTATTAATTGATTAGAATGATAACTCCTTCAGCAAAAGAACTTTTTATTAATTGTTAATTTTTAGATCAAAACCGTTTCCTTTAAATATTAAATTTGTTATTTTAATAAAGAATAATTCCGTTAACTACTAAATTTATATGTAAAATAGAGATTATTTTCATTAACCATTAATTTTTTTTAATGGAAAATATTTCCATTAATCATTAAATTTAATGTTTTAATGGAAAATATTTCCATTAATCATTTAATTTAATGTTTTAATGAAAATAATTTTCATTAACCATTAAAATTAACCAGTTAATGGAATTTTTTTCATTAAAATATTAAATTTAATGACTTAATTGAAATATTTCCCGTTGAAAATTTTACAACTCTGGTACACACACAACAAACGCGTTAAACTGGAAGCGCCGGTAAATACCAAGAATGATTACATGTATTACTAGATCAAAATACAGAGGCCGGTGACCATGAGATGCGCACTAGCAAAAGCTCCCATTTGGAGGGGAATGGAGAGGAAATACATTTGAAACAGAATTGCTTTCTCTTTTACATTTCAACTATCCTTTTTCAACTCTGCGCATCTCACCGGCCACGCTCTAATGGTCTATCTATAATCAAATGGAGTATAACAGACTAGTCTAATTGTCGCAGGCAACATCTCCTACAGCGCCTGCGCGCGTTTCATTATACGATTCTCAATTGTTAGTTCGCTGACAACTAATTGTTTGTGTATTTTTGCGTGTTTATGTTACAAAAATATTAAACGATATTATACTTTACAATTTATTTCGTTTTGTTCTTTTTTTAAGAACATTGTTCAGTTTTTGAATATATATTACAATAGTTTAATCAGTTATCTCAACTGTGTTATTTTAGTTTTTAATAAAAATTAAATTTATCATTTGGCTCGTTTTATTACCTAAACAATAGCACCTAGAAAACAAAACAAAGATATTTTTCTTTTATTGTTTTTGAAGAATAAACCTTCAAATCATAATAAGGCAAGTTAAATCATGTAAATAAATTGGCCGCAAGTAGAATGTTATGATAAAATACACGCGCGCAAGCGCTGTAGGAGATGTTGCCTGCGAGAATTAGACTAGTCTGCGAGTCGGCAACAAATTGCGAATACAACAAAAGCCTACTTCGGCGACTTCATCCATCGGCGTTTTAAAAAGCTTGTATACAGGATCAGACTGAAGAAAATCAGAAATTTTGAACAATGCGTATTTTTAGGCCTTTTCACTCCTATATTTAATGATTGCATGTGTACAGTGGCGTTCAATTTTCGTGTCACCAAAAAATAAACGAATCCATCAATTTATTGAACTTGAAGTCAAAATATTACTATTGATGCATTATAAGTATAAATACGGCTCTGTATCTATTCCCATTAGCAAGGCAAAACCGTAGCCGACGTCAAATAACTAGCCGTGCTGAGAAAAAGGCAACGTCGCACTTCTCTCTACTAGCGGACCGATCGGTCTGATCGAGGGCATTTCTTGCTACAAATTGGCAATGTTTATGAAGTGATTATTGACACTTTTATTTGGAAATTGATGTTTTCCCTAATGATGATGATAAACTGCCATGCCTTTGAGATTTCTAAAGAGACTAATATTAAAAGTTCAATACGTACGTAGACAATTTAAAATAATTTTGATTGCTAGAATCAGAATTGCCGAAATTTGGAATGATGAAGATAATGATTGTAAATATCTTTTATGAGGTAACTTTAAAAAAAAGTTAAAAAAGTAATTACTGTAGAAGAAGAAGTCTTAGGTTTGAGATTTCTAATTTGTCGTAACTGATCAACATCAATGATTTCTAACTGCTTTATTTGTTCAAAATTTTGTTCTATGGCTTGTTCTTGAGCTGACGTTAATGAATGAATTTAACCCCCTTTTTAATAAATGTAGAACTGGTGGAGAAACCAAATCATACGAATCTTTGTAACGAGCTAACAAATTTATCAACTGTGGACCACCTAGAAATTTTAAGATGAAAAGGCAAAACCCATTTTAAATCAATGGGAGTTAGTTTTTCTGTTTTGATAAAGACACTTACTTGAAGACTGTTACAAATATGTTTTGATGAATTTATAGTCAATGTAAAAAAATAAATTCCATTATCAACAATTTTAAATTCCCATCCAGATAAAGTTAATTTGGTTGAAAAACTATTTATTAAATCATCAAAGTTTTCTATTACATCTGACCTCATAAATGCTTCGATATCCTCATTTTGTCTTTGTAAAATAGATTCCCGTCTGGATTCTGGATCACTTCTTACAGTAGTTGCTACTTTTGATAAATATTAGGGTAAATTTGGAAAAGTACCTGCTGGGAACAGCTGTGTCTTTCAACCGCGGTCGGTTTAGAATGGTCCCATTTGGTTGTAAATAGTTGTCAGACAATATTATGTCGTTACTATTGAAACGTAATTGGCAAACTACACTTGAAGACGAAGGTGTAAAATCTTTCCGTGGCATTGCTTTCAACCATGTTTGTTTTCGTTCTTCGTTTTTGGGAAATTTAAAAAAACCGAATCATAATTACTCTTACAGCCAGTAACGCAACATCTACTGGGCATGATTACAAGAATAAATAATTAATTGCTCGTAAATTAAATAGGTATTAATCAATTCCAATCTTTCTCCACGAATTTTGAGGTTATGTTTCGAAACTGAAATAAATGAGTTTACGCTTTTATTATAGCTTACTGGGTGAATTCCTTCCAACAACACGTTACACAACCTTTAAACACCTCCATCAGTTCAATTTGGTATAAAAATAACGCAATTTCTAATAAATAAAGCCAAAGAAAAATCGCCAACAAACGTCGTGTTTATATTGAAATACAATTGAAATAGGTCCGCTTGCATTGTTGCCAGATTTCTCTCAGCACGGCTAGTATTTGACGTCGGCTACGGCAAAACCAAAACAATCTGTTACGTGGTGAGGTAAGCAGAAACTTTATGAGAAAAAATTCATGTGAGACAACAACATTCTTTAAATAATATACATCACAGTTAAGCAGTGTTGGCAGATCAAAATCTAATAATTTCTAGAAAGTTAATAGATTCAACTGGAATTATATTAGAGAAAAAATCTCATTTTAATGCAACATAGAAATTCAATTTCAATTCTGTTAATAGTTCCATGAATATCGCTCCGTCATGCAAATTGGCATCTTCATATGCCTTCCGTATATTGGGGAAGCCCTGTAAAACTGCCGATGACGTCAAAAACTTGTTATTGAATACATAATATTGGATGTTATGTATCTGATTGATCATGGTTTCTTATTGCTCATATGAAAAATTCTTAATGATGCCGCTCATCTTGGGCGATTTTGATAGAATGTGCAACAGATAATTGGCCCGCTCTTTTGTCGTCTGCAATTGACAAAGGACGTAGAAAATATTGTCGTTATCGTTGTTTTTTTTTGTATGTCTGATACTTGAGGGGTCGAGCTGCCAGGCTTGAATTACACGGGTACGAACAATTACATCAATCATATATCCCAAAATGTTTGCTCTAACATCATTGCTGGACATATTCTCAACTGGTCGTGACTTATTTATTACCCAGTGAACATATCAATGTAAAAGTGATATCACTTTAAAGGAACATGTTATATAAATGATATGATATAAGTATTATATAAATATGATAGAGACTGTGATATAAATATGATGTCGAATTAGTTATGTCAGTGAGACATAACAGCTATATAAATATGATCTTTGATTTTACATCACTGCTGTGATCCACATTTTATGTTATATTTACATAACACTATTACATCTCTGTTACATATGACTTATTATGTTACACTGATGGAACTGGATTACCTTAAAATGACAGAACCTACTATGACTTTGCCAATACATCACATTTACATCACAAAGTTACGTCTCTGTTATATTATGATTTTTACATTGCACATATGTAACATTATTACGTCTTAATTTACATACAAGGTTTATGTTATTTTTATGTAACAAAAATATTTTAAAATGATATAATGTGCCTTGACTTCTATGGGACGTTAAATTTACGTAACAATTACTACATACATAATTATTATTAATTTATAATAATTATTATTATTATTATAAATTTTTTAAGTCAAATAATCTTCAGATTTTCTAAAAATCAATAAAAAAGACAAGTATTTAATTATTATATTGAAGCAAAGGTATTATTACTGTATCATTACTTGATGGTAATGAGATATATACACATTTACATTTTATGAAAGAAGTTTTCACAGTTATTGATTTACATTGTTTGCTTCGTTTATCAAAAGTATAAATATTTAATAATTTCGAATCGCACGGTTTCACAAATAACGAATTAAACTTGCTGAACATATTTCCCGTCACCAAAATGTTATTGTCAATTTTCTCGAAATTTTTCAATAAAAAGCAAAGTGTCGTTTGATAATAAGCAGCAGTTTCCATATTTTTTGTTAGTTAAAATAAATCCATCAAACTGAAAAGACGTTATATCTCTAGAATCTTTCGTTGTTTGAACGACCCAGTGATGTAAAAGTGATATCACTTTAAAGGAACATGTTAATGATATGATATAAGCATTATATAAATATGATAGAAACTGTGATATAAATATGATGTCGAATTAGTTACGTCAGTGAGACATCACAGCTATATAAATATGATCTTTGATTTTACCTCACTCCTGTGATCCACATTTTATGTTATATTTACATAACACTATTACATCTCTGTTACATATGACTTATTATGTTACACTGATGGAACTGTATTACTTTAAAATGACAGAACCTACTATGACTTTGCCAATACATCACATTTACATCACAAAGTTACGTCCCTGTTATATTATGATTTTTACATTGCACGTATGTAACATTATTACGTCTTAATTTACATACAAGGTTTATGTTATTTTTATGTAACAAAAATATTTTAAAATGATATAATGTGCCTTGAGTTACAACATCCGCTAGATGGCTAGATGGTTATAGTTCGCCGACACTTGGTTAACCTAATTGGCATATAAACCCTGATCTAATAGCCGAGTTCCGTCAGGACAAAAGCCTGAAATGAACCCTTAGCACGTCTTCAACTCAAAACGAGGCAACTATTTTAGAAACTGTTCTTGTGAAAATTGATATTATCATTTTGTACATACAGTTGCGATCAAAAAATTGTGGACGTCAAGGACATCAAATTGTCAGTTGGTGTAGGACAGCCTTTAATATGTTATATTCTAAAAGTCATTAATTTTGACATTTAAAACGTTAATAATAACATTAATGCTTGGCCCAGATTAAACATTTTTAAACGTCAAAAAAACGTCGTCCAAAATTTTTTGATCGCATCTGTATTATTATAAATAGTGTTTTGGAAAATAGACTACAAATTGGCGCCTTACGTGGGGCCCGAAGACAACAAGTAATAACAATGCCGGCACATCTATGATCTATGATTGTACCAGTGCTGCACTAGTTTTATCATCCAAAACACGCTATAATATAACCCTTAAATAATTAATCCATCATAATAATTACATAAACCATAGCGTGATTGAGAGACCTCAATTTGTCACAATGACATAAACTAGACGTTGAAATACTTGTCATTTGTGATATTAATGTTACATCAAAATGATGGTGACTTCATTTCACTGATATGTCACCAATGCAACAAGTATGTAACATTGACATTCATTATTTTATGTAACAAATGTTACGTAAATGAGTGTGAAATTGTGCGTCATATGTGACGCACAAGTGAGTCATATGTGGCTTACATTTTACGTAAGGCATGTTCTACTGTTACGTAATTTTTACGTTCATATTACATTGATGTGTTCACTGGGGATTGGATATGTTTTATTTGCCCTTTTTATAATAGGCAAACTATTTTCTTCATAAATTCGATTGACAATCTGTTCTAGCGGTTTAGGTGCATCACTTAGTTAATGTTTGAGTTTGCCCAAATAGTTTTCAAACTTAAAAGCACTAAATTTATCTAGGTGTCCATGCTTAGTTACTTCGTCAGATAAATGAATTAAATTATGTACATTGTATGATAAGCTTTTACTTCCGTACAATTTTTCATATTCATCAACAAACCATCGTAATAAGTCACCAGCATAATTCTGTAAGCTATAGCATCGTCGTTGATCACATAGAATACGAACCGAAACACTCACAGCCAGAAAGTGATCATATGTTCGACTAGGTATAATATTTTTCAATATGACTGGACCACTATGAAAAAAGGAATTGACGGCATTCCGTAGCTTTCCATTTATCAATGACATCAAAGAATCTTGGCTCTCGAGAAAACTCTGAAGGAATGAAAACCTTCACATCCTTAAACGAATTTTTAATTTCATCCAGTGCATTTTGGGATAATCTAACGTCACGCGATCCTTTATACCAGGACTGTATCTCAGCACGGCTAGTATTTGACGTCGGCTACGGCAAAACCAAAACAATCTGTTACGTGGTGAGGTAAGCAGAAACTTTATGAGAAAAAATTCATGTGAGACAACAACATTCTTTAAATAATAAACATCACAGTTAAGCAGTGTTGGCAGATCAAAATCTAATAATTTCAAGAAAGTTAATAGATTCAAGTGGAATTATATTAGAGAAAAATTCTTATTTTCATGCAACATAGAAGAAGGAAATTTTACAAATACTTAACAAATAACTAAGCTAACTCAGTTAACCGGTTAAGCTGATCGGCTAGTCAGATAATTAACTTATCTCACTTTTTTAGCCGACCTAACCGGTTAAATTGTACAGCACTAGTATAAAACTCGTATATTTATTTTTGGAATTTATCTACAATATAAACTAAAAAGCTAACGAAATAAGTAAACAAAAAATGTTTACGTGTTTAATGAACAGTAAATTTTTACTTCATTTAAAATATTGTTAAATATTATAATGAATGTAATATTATAATAATATTAAAAGCGTTTCTCTTGGTAGGTTATTGTGATTGCGGAAGCTTGATTCATGGCAAATTCGAAGTTGCAAACAACGAAGCGGTTTTTACTTGTAATGCAACACCTGATAGTAGGCAGTGTAGTAAAATATATTTACGTAAATCTCATAGGAAAATCGATGCCGAAAAAATCAAGAATTTGACAACTGATCAATACGGAGCTGAGTTTGCACAAGAAAAATGCATGAATCAGAATCCACAACCTCCACATTTGCCGAAAGCTTCTGTGCTCCGATCAGCGAAGGCTGAACTAATTCGTTCAGAATTCTATCACCCTGATCCTATTACTGCTCTTTCAATTATGCAGGATCGTGTTTATCCAGGAACAATTCATTTTTTGTCAAGTGTTCCATTTACTATTTGCTACTGGACTCATCCCAACGTGATATATTTATTAAATACGCTACTAACGAAAATAGTTGTGTATATATTGATGCCACTGGTGGAATTAGTCCGAAATTCGTCAAGCAAAATCAAGTCAAGACATCACAGTTGCTACTTTATTTAATAGCTATTAATTATTGTGGGCAACAATTCACTGTAGGTCAAATGATCTCAGAATCACAAGAAGCCACTGTTATTACTAATTTTTGGAACAAGTGGCTAAGTGATGGATTCCCTCAAACACGAGAAGTTGTTATGGATAGTAACGAAGCCCAATTAACAGCGACGATTACATCATTCACAGCATTTAATGCTTGTCGACGAAGTGGTATTCCCCGTTGTTATAAAAGAATTGATGTTGCACATTTTATGTACCTATATGCAAAGTTATTGAGTACTTCTGCAAAACTTGTAAAGACTTTTTACCTAGCATGTTTGGAAAATTATTATACGTAACAGACGAAAAGGAAATTTGGAATTATCTAAAATTAATTATGACTGTAGCGTTAAGTGAACGAACGGGAAAATTACCATCAGGGAGTGACTCGCCTTGCCAAATCGCAAAGGATCTTTTGAGGAATTCAATTATAGGCAACAATGAAACATTTGATAACATCGACAATAATGACAAATACGAGCATCTGAATAATGTTGATGAGAATGATGACGATAATAATGATACCGAATGGTCGCAGCTAGGTAAAGAGCTACATACAGAAGTGATTAGTGGTTTAGATGATGATGGTCTTGAGGAAAATGCTCATCACAACAAATTTCTGATAAGAAAGCTAATACGAGACATAAAGGGGCTACCATTATGGTCGAGTATTAGTTACAAGAAATTTAATACATTAGGACGAATACCAGCCTCTAGTGCTCCCGTTGAAAGCGAATTTGCCCGCCTTAAACGATACAATAATAAGTATAATAATAAGGGTAATAATGGCGGTGAAAAGTGCGTTCGCTGCGGTAAAAATTTAAAAAAACGAGAAATCACATGGCCTTGGAGATAGTAATTATTCTTAGTCTGATTCTAAAGTGTGTTCTCAGTGTAATAAGATCGATAACAAATTGACAAAAGAAATGCTAGGAAAGAGAACATATGAAAATTGGCGAGGACAAGGTGAGCCTGTACCACAAAAAAATGGCGTTCTTTGTATCTTGAAGATAATTCTAAAAATATGGTCGGAATGTTACCCTATGAATGAGCTCGAGGCTTACCCATTTTAAAAAAATGGTAATTCGAAAGATTTAGCAGCAGTTACTCTAGAAAATCGCTCCATAAGTTTGTATAATATTTGTCCATTTGACAGCATATTTCAATTACTGTTGGTTGCAGCGTGTGATTTTCCTTTAATTAACGAAAAGGTAGTTAATTATGTGCAATGTTTTGTTTTATGGAAATTCTGTTATAGTACATACTTAACTGATTCAATATTTTTATAAAATCTAATTACTTCTAATTATTTCAGATGGCTGAAGAAGATAACCAGATGTTTCGACTGGTCTACAAATCATTGAAGGGTTTACATAGTGGGACTTATCGTGAAAGAGCTCGTATGATGTTAAAACATTTTAGTGTTTTGAAATCAATTTTCAGCGATGATGAGATATCATGTGAAGCTCAAGTAGCAAGTTTTGCTGGAAAACTATTTAAAAGCACCCCGAGTTATTAGTTATTAGTTAGGGATATTTATCACGAGTTATAACTCTGGCCGTGATACCGTTGAGGGATGATAGCTTCAACAATTTCGATAACGTTTACATATTGAGAACATACCGATGTAATAACATTGGATGTACTCAATATACAACATGAGAATAGGTAAGAACAAAGATTTTTTCGAAGGTTCTAAAGAATTTTAGGATTACGGTTGTAAAACTTCTTTGCATAATACACAAAATAATTACAGGTGATTTGGTGTTTTTCGAACCATATGAAGAAAATGGTACAGCCGCCAGAAAACAAATAAAAATAATTCCAATTCCAATTTATTCGCTCTACCGATGCAAGGACGATGTGACTAGTCGGTATAGTACATTATTATCCTCCAACAGCTTCTAAAACTAGGACAAGTAACATTAAAAACATGCAAATGAATAAAAATGTGAAGAAAATGAATAAGGATGACGGTAATAAAGAAAATGATGACAAAGAAAAAGAGTGGAAACCTATTGGGCATTATATTGCGATTTGTACAAGAAGAAACGGTTCCTGGTGACCAAAAAAATAAGGTAAAAGAAGTGAGAGGAAATTTGGAAGTACAAATAGCTCTAATGTTATATGCTGTAGAAAAATAAATGAATAAAATAAAAATCACACTTTCGAGTATTTTGTGATTATTATTACAGTTTGGACAAGTATCACCACTACTGTCGCTATAACCATTACGGTCAATAATAGCTATTATTGATGCGGCTTCTATTGCTTATAGTCGGACTACACGGAGACTATTGAATAATATTGTCTACGATACCAAATCTGTAAATAAGAAATTATTAAAGGGACCCTGTGTTTTCCACCCTCTAGCTTGCTATCTCTGTCAAATTAGCAGTTTTCGGCAGTCGAAAAACATCTTTTTTCAGTTTTTTATCTCAAATATGAACAGCACTAATCGACCACTTAATTATTATACCCAATGCATAGACAATTACTAAGGTGATCGTTCATTTTCTACATCATAACTTGCTATCTCTGTCAAATTAGCAGTTTTCATTACATAGTTGAAAAAAAGCTATTTTCAGTTTTTTATCTCAATTATGGCAGCACTAATCGTGCCTTTATTTTTCACATCATAGCTTGCTATCTCGGTTATTTTAGCAGTGGTCAGTATTCGAAAAAAAAAACTTACAACGAATAAAAGTTTTTTTTCCGATAGTTTTTTTTGCTGTATAGACAGCACTTATTGAGCACTAAATGATGTGTATTTAACCCCCCTGTGTCATATTGCACTGATCGAAGTATTTCAGATAATGTACTGCTAGCTTAAAGAAAAGATATCAGTGTTCTAATTTTTTGCAAATTCTTTAGAGCGCCAAATTTCCTGTTTTGGCACTAAATTAGCACTAAATGAGTACTAAATTATGAGCTAATATTTAAGTAATTCTGCTCATTTTTCCATGCTAGCTTTACAGTCATAAGAAAGGTGCAAGAGCAGTTAAATCACTTACTTCCGGTGAAAAAGGAAAAACAACTACTGTTGTTGCTTGTTGCAACGCTATTGGCAATTTTCTCCCACCAGTGGTAATTATTAAAGGTGTAAATAAGAAACCAGAATTTGAAGAGGGACTTCCGCCTGGTTCCAAAGTTTATATGCAGAGGAAATTATCATACATTTCCTCAGAGCTTTTTTATAAATGGCTGACTGAACATTGTATTCTACGTAAGCCACCAGGATTCTAGATGGTCATTCATCGCATTCAAGTGCTGTAAATATGCTAGAAACTGTTCGAGACAATGATGTGATATTACATTGTTTACCTAGTCATACTACTTCTGCTTTGCAACCGTTAGAGATATCAGTATTCGGACCGTTTAAAGAATATTATTTTGCTGAGACAAACAATTTCATGCGCACCAATCCACAAAAAAAACTGAATCGGTACAATTCAGGTCAGCTAATAACCAAGGCGTGGATTAGAGGCGCTATCCCTGCCAATGCAATAAGTGGTTTTCGCGGGAGCGGAATCTACTCAATCAATCTAAATGCTCTATCTGACGCTGAATTTGCTACATCAGATATGGCACAGGGGGAAGTTGCGCAAGAACGAGAATCTAATCCTCTAAATGATCAAGTATCAGTCATTACTGAAGAGCCTGCGTTAGGAGAGCGCTCACAAGATTCTGAGCAAAGTCTTGCACCAAATGGAAGGGACCAAGCGCCTTTCCTACGGAAAGAAGTACCGGGCGTTTCTGACCCTGATCGAGGTCTTCCACTATATCAGCGAAACGAACTGCTTCCATCAGGTTATAATTATAATAAACTAGAAACTGTCTTAAATAAGGATGAGCAGAATTGCGTGAACCAAAATCACACGCCACCTAGGCCGTCTTCAAGCCTTTCAAATCTTTCTCGAGACTGTTTACCCCTTGGAGATATTGACATTGAAAATTACATTGGAAAAAGAAATACCATCTAAATTTTTGTATAAATCATCTTCCTTTCCAAAAATACCGCTCAGCATGCCTAAAATCGTAAACCCCAACGATAAAATTGTCCTGAAGAAGAATAAAGCAGAGAAAATAAAGAAAACAACCAAAATAACGGAAACTAATATTAGCACAACGAAAAAAAAAAGATGTTGAGACAGTAAAAAACAAACCAGCTGATAGCAAGAGAAGGATTGTGAAGAAAAAAGGACAACCGCAAAAAAAAGACCAAAAAATACATTGTTATTACCTCCAGCGAAACTGAATCTGATGACACAGATTTTATTAAAGTGAGCAAGGGAAGAGCTTTAAGGAAGAGAAGAATACAAATTTACAGTTCTGACAATGAAAATGAAGAAAACATTAGAAGCTCAAAAATACCTAAAGGAAAAGCCACCGAGGGACTACCAATCAAAAGAAAAAAGGACGAAGAATCGATAAGAGACACTAAAAAGATATTAAAAGTCAAAAACGCTAACGATTATTGCGTAGAATGTTTTGAAAATTACAATTTTACTAAATCTAAATCAGGTTGGATTAAATGTGAAATGTGTCTAATGTGGTAATGACCCTTGTACAACATTCGAAAACCATTGCATGAGATGTGGAAAGTTGAAAACCCTCGTTTCTGGTGATAATTAATGCTAATGCCAAAGTTGAATGTCATATTGTTGTATTTTTAAGATAAATAAGAATATTTTATGTTACTTAAAATTTGGATATTTTTATTGAATTTTTATAGTTTGAAATATTTTCATTTCTAGGTATTTATTAAATGATTTCAGTAAAGAATAAAGACTTATTTATTACTTAAATTGATATAAATTTGTTTCTATCTAAAAAAATCACAGTGAGGTGTCTATCTCTGCACTAGGCAAGTATCCCCCCCAGAATTTTTAACGCTAGGCTACTAAACGCTACAGTAGGCAACTATCCCTTTTTTGAGAGGTCAAATAAATCAGGATTTTTTCAAAAACAATATTAATTACGTTTACAAAAATAGGCTATTATAAAAGTTAAAAGGCCTATATTTTGACATACATGTTGCATCATTTCTTGCACGTACATATTTGTTTAAAATACAGCTTTTTCGAAAAATGTGGCAACTATTCGGCTTTTACCCTATTTGATAACATTATATCTAGAGTTGTAAAAATCAAAAATCAATAAAGGCAATGAATGTCCGAAAATCTTTTAATTATTCTCATTATTTGTTTTATCTTCTTCTTCCTCCAACAGAGTTTCATGAGTTTGATTTATAACAAACTATATATACATATTTGGAATCAGAAAAGAATAAGCAATTTAATGAATGATAGAATGTTAAATTAAATATAGGGTAGGGGGCGGCAAAACGGGGTACTTAAGAAAATATTTAGCTTTCAGGGGTTTAAATTTGCTGAATCTTCCTTATATTAAATCGAATTAAAGTAGATAAATCAAATTTTCAGCTGCCATAATTTTTTTTGCGGGCACAATGGGGTAGCCCTCCAAAAAGTAAGATAATTTTTCTTTATAACAAAATTAAGTTAATAAATAAAAATCATGGATGCAGTGTCAGAATTGTAATGAGTGGGCTCACGACTGATGTGCGGGATCTCAGACGAAGGTATTGAATTCAATTGTGATTATTGTAAACAGATTTTAGGAAATGTTAAGTTAGTAAAAAAAATTTCAAAATTTTTCGAAATTCATTTTATCACATAAGATAACGTAAAATAATGTTAGAAACTACTTTTGAGAATTTTAGAGACATTCAATGGAAAAAAAATTTCTTTGACTGAATTTTCGGGGTATCCCATTTTGCCCCCTACCCCGTTTTGCCCCATCCTACCCTATATTCCATTTGAAACAACAAAAGTTTGTCTTTTATCTCAACAACGGTGAAAGTTGGAGAAAATATAATCAGATTATAGAATCAGCTTTAAAAAATGCATTATAAACAGTGAGAACATAATCAACTTTTTTGAAAGCCTACGAGATACAGGGTGGGGCAGGGAATTATCCAGAAGTTCACTAGTACATTGTGAAAAGAGTAAATGTCGCAGGAGAGTGGGGATGTACCCAAACGAAGCGGTTGATCGGGAAGTTTCAGCCAGTATGTATCTCAATAGTGAAAATAATGTGGTCTCAGGAGCAACGCGCCTTTGCTGTCGAAGTGTACTTTTCCCAAAATAGATCGATCGTCGAGGTTCAGCATGCGAAACGTACTCGGTACCAAATCCCTCCTCGAAAGTCAGTTCCCGACCGGAAATCGATATTGTTGTGGGTGGAGAACTTTCGCCAATATGGGAGTGTTTTAAAAAAGCGAGTTGGGGCACAGAGGACTATTCGAACACCAGAGAATGTAGAGCGAGTAAGACAGTCGCTTTTACAGTCTCCTAAGCGCTCTGCGCGTAAGCACGCGGTGGCCCTTAACATAGTCGCACTGTCCGGAGAATTCTTCACAATGACCTTCATTTACATCCATACAAAATGGTCGTTGCACAAGAACTGTCACAACTGGACCGGAATAATCGAGTACAGGCATGTGAAAATTTGATTAAAAGTTGGCCTGAAGACGCAGTGGTTTTCTTCAGTGACGAGGCGCATTTTCATCTGCGTGGTGGTGTAAATAAACAAAACATGCGCTATTGGAGTAGTGTCAATCCTAGTGAGATTTATGAGAGGCCCCTGAATAGCGAAAAAGTTACAGTTTGGTGTGCTATCAGCAGTGAAGGCATCCTTGGACCGTACTTTTTCGAGGAAAATGATCGTGCGGTTACCATAACGTCTGAACGGTACCTTAGAATGATTAACGAATTTTTAGCACCACAGCTTGAAGAATTGAATGTCAGTCGGGTCCGGTTTCAACAAGATGGTGCCACGGCTCACACAGCACGTAATTCAATGGCTGTTCTGAGAACAATGTTCCCTGGCCGTTTGATCTCCAGGTTTGGTGACATTGCTGGCCTGCCCGTTCGACGGTTTTAACCCCGTGCGTTTTTTTTCTATGAGAATACCTCAAAGCAGAGGTATACAAACATCGGCCCAACAGCTTACAAGCGTTGAAGGACACAATACGTCTGGAAATAGGACGCATAACACGAAATATGCTTCAGAAGGTGATGGGAAATTTCAGAAACCGCTTACAGGAGTGTATTGATACTGAAGGTCATCATTTAAGAGACATCCTGTTCAAAATTTGTTAAAAAAAAACTTCCAATTTTTTTTAAAGGCAATAAATAAATTTATCCTACCTTTCATATTTTTGATTTTATTCACCTTCAAAGTTAGGGATAATTACTTGGCCCACCCTGTATAAAGCATCTTCGAAATAGCAAAAAAATTAAAAAGCGGAAATAATTCGAAAACAAAAGAACATAGCGAAAATTTAATTAAATCACCTGACTAAACTCGGAAAAGTAGGACAGGAACGTATCATTCGTTATTCTGTACGAGCTCTCCTTATAGGAGATACCCTGAAAAACCATCGAAAATTGGCCAACCTGTACAATTGATGCCGATAGACGACGACGCAATCGCGTTCCCCAAAATTCTGACAAAATATATTATTTGTATAATAGTATTACTGCCCGAGACAAAATTTAAGTTCTGGTTTGTCAGTAAAAATTTCTAAACCCATTGTAAATTCGAGATACCTCTTGAAATGACGTCTGTTTTAACCGTAGAGGACCCAGTGAACGGATAACTACTGTTGAAACAGACGTGTACCCAATTCTGTTTTAACCGTAAAAGTTTAACACTGAAGTAAAATAATAATAATAATAATAATAATAATAATAATAATAATAATAATAATAATAATAATAATACTAATATATAGTAGGTACTTAGGGCACGAGTTTGAATCTCACTTGAGGCCAACTGTTTTTTAATAATAATAATCTTGAATAACTTTTAAAAATTGATATCAAAAAAAGGTTAGTATTTTGTTAATAAAAATAAATGGAAAGTTGATTTCTTTTTATATTTAACTTAATTTTTTACAAAAGTGATATTAGCATTATGAACGTTACTCTATTCAGCGCCATTAGAATTAACAGACATGGCAATAAAGAAATCATTTTCAATTTTTATTTCAAAGCAACCAGAAATTGTTCATATTTAAACATTTGTAGATGTATGGAATTATGTACTGTACCTGATTATCTTTCACTCTAAATACATTTTGACTTAAAAGAGTTTGAATGATGGCTTGATAGAGAGGCGGTGAATGATCCAGACAATCTTGTTCATCTATACAGTGACAATAGTTCAATTTCACAAAACAAAGTATAGAACAGAGATGATATCATGTACCATCTCTAAATAAAGCATAATATGACGAGGTTTGCTTTGCTCGAGAATATCGTTCAGAGACGTAGAGCTGAGAGTTTTTCAATAATCGCAAATATTCTTCAATTTTTCGAGCAGGTAAAACATTTGTTATAGTTTGCTGAACAGTGTGGGGAATTATATAATTATCACTATACATTTTATAACAACCAATAGTATAACAGCCTTCGTGCAGTCGTTCAGAAATTTTACTGACATACTTCTGTTTCATACAGAATTGTTTTATTTGTCCTTCGGGTAATTCATCAAAAAATCTCTGCAGTTTTATGTGTTGATTATGGGAATCAATATGACGAGTTCCCTTAATTACATTTAAATACTGTCCATTTAAATTTTCATATCTAAAACAGTCGTTAGCCCACAATGGTCCAAGGGCAATTACACATTGAGCTCAATATAAAATAAGATGAATATTGATTGAACAGTTTTTTAAGCCATATATGATTTTAAAATCACGTACAAACTTATGTAACAATTTAGATGCCGTAATTACATCAGAATTCGTGATTGAATCCGAATTTAAAAGCGAAATTCCAGCAATGAATAATGAAAAATGCTCAAAATACTCCCGCTGCATTCCTCTTTGCAGAACTGGTAAACTATAATAAAAAAAAACATTTTTAAGCTCAGATACTTTCCAATGTAGAAGATCTTCAGTAGTACGAGGCATCCAGTGAACAAAGCTAGGTGGTTTAATAGGAACCAATCGATTATTAATGATATTTGAAGAATCAACCAATGAGTACGGTTCATTTCTACTGCTGGAATCAAGCCATACTGATAATTTTTTTTTACCACACCACCAAAAACACAATGCATTTGATCTATAGTAGTTCCACCCATAAAATCCGGCATCAACTTTGATAAAGCATAGGGTCCTTTAACACCCATATGTGAACAATTATTATTTAAAGTTATTTAAAGCTATTTTTGCAAATGCCACACATCTCGCTGAAGTTCGCATCTCGGGATTCTGTGTATATCGATGGACATGCGTATGAGAGCTACCATCGTCTGCTTGGCGAAAAGTTTCACCAGGCCATAAACATGATAGGCAGCCATAAGCGCCCATATAGTATGTGAAGTTGAAAAATTGGCATTTAGCTGGAAGATCACAAGTTCCTATTAGTAACACCGCTTTGATTTTTACGAGTTGATTATTAGGTAGGGTAACATTTATACCACTGTATAAATTTTTGAATTGTTGATAAAATTTATGAAAATAGTTATTAGCATTAGGTTTTTGAGCTCCAAACCACAATCCAAGCAATAACAAGTTTTCCCGTTTCGTTTGCTCTTCAAAAGGTAATTCATTTATCGATAAGTAAACTGGCCACATGCTTACCTTCGATGATTTATGAACCGGTATGCCATCGGTGTACCAAATTAAGAAAATATTATTTCTATTTGCTAAAAAATCATTAGCAATAAATTTCTTGTACAAATTTCCTTTATAGACATCAGTAATATTTGGAGTATTGTCTTCTGATCGAGCCTGAAAACGAGACTGCAGACATTCACAGTCATCACAGTTATCATTTATATTTTCTAAATTTTTTTGACAAGTCTGACAATAGAAATGTTTTAGGGTTTTCACTTTCCCGTTTTTAGAAAGTGAAAAAAATTTGTGAAATTTATGCAAACTATTATTGAAGCAATAATTATTTTGAATAAAGTGTAAATTAATAATAGTTATAATATCACTCAAGCAGGATTGTGTAACGTTATGCCGGATAAGTAAGGATAATATCAAGGACATACTTTGTTTAACGGTTAATGGAGCGCCTGGATATAATAGTTGCTCATAATCAAAGTTTTTTTCATTATTATCGTCTTCCTCGTCACTATCATCTATTGCTTCATTTTCACTATCCTCTGTATCTTCATTTCTATCAAAAACTTCATCATTTTCATCCCAGTCTCTTTCCTCTTCCCCTTCAACCTAGCAAAAGTTTTTATCAATTTATGAAGTTATTGAAATGACGTCTATTAGGATTTTTTTTATTTAATCTGCCAATTTGATTAACTTCACGGACTTCATTATTCGAATTGATATTATGATTATCTAATTGTTCATTAAATCCATTGTCACTATTATAGTCATCACTGTCTTTGTTATTGGTATTCACAACGCTCCGTAAATGATCTACTTTACGTTTCTTTGAATAATCACTATAACTTTTTCTGAAGTTTCCACTCATTTTTATTTTATTTTTAACATACTTTAATTAGTTTAATAATTATTTTCCAATACAACACACTTTATCAACTGTAACAAAGAACAAGGCGCGCTATTTAAAAATGAGTGCTAAGGGCTGGTAAGGGCGCTGTGTGAGTGCGCTGTGTCACCGTGTCATTGGAGTTTATCACATGATGAGCATACTTCGCATTTATGTAATGTTTATGTATTTCTAGTTTGGTCGCGTTATTTCTAAGATTGAACAAAAATTGTAAAAATTATGACGCCGAAAAAAGAAAAAAAGAAAAAAGAAAACAAAAACCGTCACGGAATTAAATAAAATTCCAAAATGCAAACAAACTAAAAACGAAATAAGGAAGTTAAAATGGGAAAAGGCTAATGGCAAAAAAAACTTATTTTGTCAAAATTATTGAATTTGCAGGTAAGTCTTTGTAGTGAGTTGTTGATACAATAAACAATAACCTCTGTAAATACTTATGAACTGGACTAATAATAAATAAATATTTTTTTCCAATCCACGTGGTAAAGTCACTTTGCCCACGCGCGGAATTGGCTTACTCGCAGGGTTGCCAGATACAATTTTGTAAATCCCCCAGTCCGAACCTAAAATTCCACCACATTTAGCACTTTAAAAAATCCCCAAAAATCCTCTCAAATGTTTCAATTTTCCCACAAATACCTCGATGCATTTTATTCCCCAAAAATTTTTCCAACGTCTTGCAATTATCCCAAATTTGGGCGGGAAACACACTAATCTGGCAACTCTGCTTACTCGACCTTCGGCCTAATGACCCAAACTATCCGCTCGTGGGTAAGGTCAGGTACTTTCCCGCCTTGTATAGTAAATAACTATTGTTTTATAGAAACGGCTGAAGAGTTAGAAAATATACCTTTAGGTAACAAACGTAATGTATGCAGTGAATGTACAAAAATGGACACACATGATATACATATTACAACAACAAAAAAACAATGGATCTATCTAAACAATTGACTGAACAGTTTAAAAAAAAGAACAATAATAACGTTCAACGTAAAATTATTAATCAAAAAGCTATATTTCCTATAGATGAACAGCCATTTTCTGAGTGCAGCAGAAAAAAAATTAGTCAGTTTAAAAAAATCAACGAGTCGAAAAAGTTGAATGAGAACGAAGATAAACTTATCCATCAAGAAAGTACTTCATCATGTCTGAATGCCCACAAAATTATTCATGCTGCTGCCCAGCAAGACGCAACAATTGAAGAACCAGTGAATTTCCTCGATAACTCATTCAATGATCCAAAAGATTTATATGATGATCAGATTCATACTGAAAATGCATCTTTTAATAGAGAATTAAATATGACTGCCATTTGGAACAGCAGTTATTTGAATAATTGGTCAAGTATGAACAATCCAGTGATGACTGATTCTCAGTTTAATGAAGCAAATCAAGTTGTCCCTCCTGCATTACTAGAGATTGGAAGTTTAAAAAAAGAAGTATGGAACGCCCGACTATTGCAGTGTCCTTCTAATGTAACACAAACGAATCAAAATAAAAATGGTGCCACTGACATACCTTTTAGTCAATCGAACGGTTTAGAGGACAGCAACTGGACAATTAACGTTGGCTCATTAGCTACATTCTTAAAAGAAGGAGGTTCCTTCATTAATTTCAATTCTTTGAAAAACAGCTGCCAATTTTTCAATAATAAAATCTATAACTATTTATTGCTAAATCATTGAGCTAGCAAATAAATGTTATTTAAATATTTCTTTAAATTAACTATAATAAATAATCTTGATTTTTTCATTAACAAATGCTCTGAATTCATTACATAAAAAATTCATTTTAATATTTTTGACAAATCTACTTGATTTTCTATGTGCTTTATTAAATTGCCTATTGCTAATTTTTAATATGAAATGAAATATGAAAATGTAATAAATAGTTTTGTTAAATTATTAAAAATTTTGCAATCATCGAATAAACATGTCGATCTATTTATTAATTAATTATGTTTTCAGTGGGGGACACTGCGCTGAACTTTCTTCGAATGTTGGGACGAACTATAAAACGTGCTTATGATTCGTATCAAAGATATGATCAACAGTCTTCAAAAGTACTCGATGTAAGATGATTCGATATTTCCATTTCTTTAATTTGATTAAAAAAAGTAACTTATTTTTATTTATTTACAGATACCTGACTTCTATACGCATCCTGGAGAATATATGGTATGTTTAAAATTTAATTAGTCACTTTTATTTATCCAATGTTAACGAAGGCTAGAACTAAACTATTTAAAACAAAATTATTGTCAACTTTAATAATTGTTCTTACGTCTGTTACCGTTCAGTTTCGGCCCCTTTATATAATTAATTATTATAGTTTTAATTACAAAAATCAAAAGTACAAATTTATAAACTTTAAAATTAATTAAATTTGCTTTCCCATTCATATTAAAAAGCATATTGAAAAAATGAGTGAACAGGAGGACGGCAGTTATGAGTGGGAAACTATCGTCAAATTAGCCATAAAAGAAGTATATGGCGATAATATTTCCAGTTATTCAGTTAAAGGTAAAGGTAAAGTTACGGAATGTGGTACAAATGGACACCCACCGATAAACGTTCAACTGTATAATGCAATTTTTGATAAAATTTATATTCTATTGTTATTTATTTAGTTTTTAATTGTTAATATTATTACTTTATCTATAGGCTGGATTAAGGAAAAAGTTGCTCCTAATAAAATAATAACTAATAAAATGTTTAACAATATTATCAATAAGTTTTGTGCCAATAAGAGAGCAAATGAAAATAATAAGCCTAATAGTTCAAAACAAACTGAACATCCAGATGCAAGTAAGATATCTTTCTTAATACTAACAGTTGAAAGTTGATTTTACTTTACTAATAACTTAATGGTAAAGTGACACTTTTCTTCACTAGTGAAGAAAAGTGACTAGTGAAGAAAAGTGACTAGTGAAGAAAAGTGACTTTTCTTCACTATTGGCTTTTAGTTTCTATTGGGGGTACTAAAAATGATGTTCAACAAGTTTTTTTGTGGTACAAAATCGACGCAATTTTTTTTCTCAATACCACACATTTTTAACAATTCAAAAATACACAGATTAAATTTTAGAATATAAGAAAAAAAAATAGTGATTTAAATTAATTTCGGTTAATTTAAATTTCGATTAAAAACAATTGCGTCTAGGTAACACAAATAAAACACAACTGAACACAACTGTCTCGGTCTGACTGTGCTGTTCGGGGTCAAAAAAAAACAATAATAGCAATGGCCTAGGTATCTCCTACAGGGAGAGCTCCTACTTTTTCGAGACTAGTCAGATGGTGAAATTAGATTTTTGCTATGTTCTTTTGTTCTCGAATTATTTCCGGTTTTTCGTTTTTTTCGAGTTTTCAAAAATGCCTTATATCTCGTAGACTTTTGGAAAAGTCGATACTTTTTCTACTGTTTCTTGTGTAGTTTTTAAAGCTCATTTCATTTGGCTAATTATATTTTGTCTAGCTTTCATCGTTTTAGAATTATAACACAAACTTTTGTTTTTTTTTAAATGGAATATATATTTAATTTAACACTAATTAAACTGATTATTTTTTTCTGATTCCAAATGTATATAATTTGATATAGATATTATCAAAAATACGGAAGTTATTTTGAAAATTTCGATTTTGCAAGTGATTATAAAAATTAAACTCGAAAGGACTTTAGAGTGCCATGAAACAAATTTTACCTTTTGCAAAATAAGCAAACAAATGAATAAATAAATAGCAACTAAAATAATAGTTCGTTGACAAGCTAAAAAAACAATTGTTTCATAGCACTCTAAAGTCTTTTCGAATATGATTTTCGGAATTTTTCCCTTCGAAATCGAAATTTTTCAAATAACTCTCACATTTTTAAAAAGAACTGTAGAAAACCATATATATTTGAAATCAGAAAAAAATAAGCAATTTAATGAGCAATAGATTAAATATATGTTCCATTTAAAAAAACATAAGTTTGTGTTATAACTCAAACACGGTGAAAGCTAGAGAAAATCTAATTAGCTAAATAGAATCAGCTTTAAAAACTACAAAATGAAAAGCTTTTTCTATAGTCTACGAGATATGAGGCATTTTTGTGAATCGTGAAAAAATTAAAAACCGGAAATAACTCGAAAACAAAAGAACATAGCAAAAATCTAATTACACCATTTGACAAGTCTGGAAAAAGTAGGCCAGGAATGTACTGTCCATTATTCTATAGCTCTCCTTATAGGACATACCCTGCAAAACCATCGAAAATGGACCACCCGGTAGACATAAAGTGTTTAATACAATTTTTCCTTTATTCTTTAAAATTTTGTGTTTTGAATTTATGTAATAACTTTTTGTTTGACCTTGAAACTTTTAAGCTCAGTCTGGTTCGGCTTGTCGTGTATTTCGTTAAAGGTAATATGGTCACCGTACAGATATACCATATATCAAAAAATCAAGAATGAAAAGAACTTTCGAAATTATTTTCCCAAAAACTACAGCAAAGATTAAAAAACGAAATTCCTACAGACACTGAACAACTTTTTCTCAATCCAGTCATATAAATTTCAATGAGTTCCATTAATTAGGAAAAACAAATTACGTCATACAAGTACAGATTACATTGTCCTGTATCATTTGCTCTAAATTTCACTAAATTATGTTGATTAGGAAAAGAGAAAAACGTCAAAATTGATTAAAATATGGCAAAATACAAAATTTTCACGGTTTCCCGGGACAACTATACAATTTTTCCGGTAGAGCTTTAGTCGAAGTAAGAGCTGATTAATATTACAAATGAATACACAACAAAATTTTTCTTCGGATATTCAACCCTTTAGGATATAATAATAGAAACTCATCGGTGCGCAAGTCGATAGTAGTACATTGTAGAAATGATCAAGAAATGGCCTTAAAGTGTCATAGTCGTCCTCTAAGTGGAAATAAAGCTGAACTAGTTGCGAGGTTTGGATAACAATAATATTGATATGTTGATCTATAATATAGATCAACATTATCAAATTATTTTTATATTTTATATTATCATATTATATTTATATTCATATTATCAGGCCCGGCACTAGGGTATAAGGCGCCGTAGCGCCGCCTGCAAAACTGTCATAGGCCACCTTCAGATTATTTTTTAAAAATTGTTTATATTTATTTATTTATTTATTTATTTATTTTACTTATGTCTTTCGGCAATCGTACAAAATTTAGTAAAACACGATGTAAATAGTTTAAAAAATTTTATTCTCCTTGTTTTAATTTCTACAAAATTATCAATGACATTATTGACATTTAATTTATTACATATATCATTTTCTATTGAAATTAATGCTATCAAATCGTGTCATGGTTGTTCTTAAATATGTTTTCAGTCATCTTTATTTCAAGTGTTGGCCAAGAACCCTCGATGACAATGCATCCGGCGAACAATATGCCTTCCGCATATGTGTTAGTTGACTTGTTTTTCATAATCTTGACCAACACTTACAATAGTAATACCGGATGTGAAAACAACACCTACAATAAGACAATATCCTACAAGTAATAGTCAATAGACCTATGAATTAATATTCCATTTTGTATAACACAAGCAAAAAAAATGATTTTCAAAACTCATTTTTGCGCCCCCAAATAGGGGCGTCCACCTGCAGTGCATCCCTTGTAGGCCCGTTATCGCAGGCCCTGATATTTTGAAGAACCAATGTTTACCAAATATTATAAAGGTTTACTGTTTATTAGTGTCAAAAACGCTATACGTAACAAAGCTCCGATAGATCCAGGTCTTGATAAAGGAAAGTGGCTGAAACTGCAACAACCGAATGAACAAGATCATCAGTCCACCAATTCCACTAACTTCCAACTTCCACCAATTCGTGCCAAAAGTTTCCTGACGTTTGGCAGACGTTTCCATCAAAAAAATTACCAAAACCTTTTGATGAAGCATCCATCTACGATTATTTGATTTCATCGTGCATCGTACAGAAGGAGAATTGTTATTCCAGTGATGAAGAAAATGAAACGAATATTGTTGATTACAACACAACTAAGCCTTTGAAAAGAGGGAAACTATATGTTGATAGTCACCATGTCACAGAAATCTTTGATAGTGTAATTTCCCCAAATATTTATTGTTTAAAAAGTAAAGTAAAAGCTTCATACAAAGTAAAAAATAACTACTCGGTACAAGTTATGATTAATTTTGACAGTGGTAAAATTATACGACGAACATGTGAATGTAAAGCTTCAAGCTTAGGACGTTGTGCATACGTTGCTGCTCTTTTGCATATATTGTTAATGCAATGCAAAAAGCTGCTAAAGAAAATGTTGCTTGCACAAGCCAGCTTTGTGCTTGGAATCAAGGGTCAAAGAAAAAAGAAGCCCACAAGTTTGATCACTAGTATAAAACTGCCACTAATAATAAAAACTGCATTCATAATAACGAGGAAGAAAACAGTAAGTCTAAAAAACATTACATTTTGTACGGGAATTGCAAATTCTTAATCAATCTAAGAAACATCCGAGTTTATGGAAACTAATGATTACCCCTCATTATGAAAACTATGACCTAAACTTACAACGAAAAAGTATTCTCTGTAGCCTAGTATATCAATTAACTGCTTCTCTCTATAACGATCAACAAGAACCCCGTGATTTAACAAGCGGAAATCAACCAGATTGTGATAAGTGGTGGCAATATAAGAAAATCCGGATTGCAGCGTGAAAAATAAAATATCTAAGCGTGGAAAGAAGTAAGGAGCAAATCTTCAATTGGATTAAATATCACTTGCGGATAGATACAAATTTTGACAATTCAGCTTTACAGTATGGTCGCGATCAGGAAGAAATAGCACTGAACAAATATACGAATATTATGTCGGAGAAGCTTCAATTTAAAATCACTGGCAGCGGATTATGGGTAAATCCAAAATATCCAGGAATAGGAGCATCCCCAGATGGATTTGTGATTGATGTACCTAACTACTCCTATGGTTTGCTGAAAATTAAGTGCCAAAAGGTATTAGAGAATGTTGGGACAACTGATTTACACACATTAACACCTCAACAAAGAAGTTCGTTCTGTTGTATCTTACAAACACCGAAGTCAATGAAGTTAAAGAGAAACCATCAATATTATTATCAAGTTCAGACGCTGATGGCAATAGCTGGAAGACAGTGGTGTGATTTTATGGTATATACTTCGAACGGTTTTCATGTAGACGGAATTAAATATGATGCAAATTTCATAGAAGCAATATTAAATCGCATAAGTATTTTCCATCAAAACAATTTGGCGGCTGAGTATTTTGAGATGCGCAATCCGCGAGATTTAGCGCCATTTGATTTATCGGTAAGTTTAAACCAAAGAGAAAATTGATTATTTTATAATTATTATAGGTGGCAAAAAATTTTATAACTCTACGACACTATCATACATATCACTTTCAAGGGATTTATAGTATTTATTTTGTTTAAAAGAGTTACATTATTTATTTTGTTGTCAGTTTTCAATGATAGGTACATGTTATTAGTATTATTATAAAAGTAAATATATTTTTATATAAGTAAAAGGCTTTAAGTAATAGACACCAAAATATTACCTAGAGAAGAGTGTATAATTGTTAAAAAAAAGGTATAAAATTTAAAACATATTTAAATATAAAAATATTGTTGTAAACTGAAATGAGTAGGGTAGTGAGGGTATTATTGCGGGTGTGGGTATTACTGCGGATTTTCTAAATTATGTTATAAATAAATGATACATGGGTTATGATAATTAAAAAAGTCGTCGAAGTCTGTGAGACAGTGTGCCCGTGAAACTGGAGTGAGTCGCTCTACGTGTTCGGAGAATTTTGAAGAGAGCAAAGTGAAAGTGCTACATCCCAAGATTGCTACACGCAATGTAGGAGGACGACCTAGATCGCAGAATGGAGTACAGCGAGTGGTTTAATAACATGGTGCGCAACGATGAAGAGTTTGCAGAGATGATTGTGTGATCTGATGAGGCACAGTTCAAACTCAATGGTACAGTAAATCGCCAGAACTTCGTCTACTGTACCATTGCAAATCCGACCGGCATGTAGACAAAGCAGTGAATTTGCCAGGAGTAAATGTGTGGTGTGGGTTGTCTTACCGGGCTTGATTGGGCCATTCTTCTTTGACGGCACAGTTACCGGTGAGGTAACTGTGCCGTCAAAGAACTTCAGAAGCTTCAGACGTCCATTTTACCTGCCATCCGAGACTTGTATGGAGACGGAAGATTTTACTTTCAACAAGATGGTGTCCCAGCCCACTACCAAAATCGTGTTAGGGCTTATCTCGACGAAAATCTACCAGGAAGAGGAATAGGCCGTAGAGGTGCTGTAGAGTATCCACCACGTTCCCCAGACTTAACTCCTCTGGACTTTTACCTGTGGGGAACACTAAAGGACGTCGTTTATCGACAAAAGCCACGCACATTGGATGAACTTCGAGAATTCATCGTACATTCATGTGCAAATATCCACCTGAACACGTTGCAGTCAGTAGTTCGGGCTGCAGTTCGGCGGCATCGTTTGTGTGTGGATGTTAATGGTGACGAACATCTACAGTGATATCTTTAAGTTGGACTTTAAGCTACACTTTCACAAAAAATGAGACAACTCCGCTAACTAGTTTGCAAGTTATGGACTTTTAAACAGTGGATACATTTTCTTGGACCCCTCTGTATTTAATTGAATTGAAAACATTGTTTACTCTGGTTATACATGTATAAAGTGCCCGAAAAAAATGTCGGCACTTGACGCATGCGCACAAAAATTTTCAACTATGAAAAGGCCTATTGCTATACATCATTTACCAATACAGTTTCATGAACTAATCTAAGCATACGTGACAATGCAGAAAGATTATGTTTTTTTAGAGGTCAAGGGTTTAAAAAGTGTTCCTATGAACAAATAGATGTGCCTGTAGAAAAAAGAAACGTATTTTGTAACTCAAGATATCAACAAAAAAAATGTTTTAATAAAAATGAGTATTATTATCTACTGACTGGTGAGGAATAAAACAAAGTCTACGTCAATCATTTTCCCTTTTAAAATTTATTATCATTAAAATAAAGACCAAATGTAATCGCAATTAAAAATCAATCAAAAACAAGGCGAACTCGTCAAACTTGAAATCTACGTTACCTGAATTACATAGATTACTTCAAGTTGCTCAGCTCCTTAACAACTTATGAACAGTTATTAGTCAATCAAACAAAGGTTTGTTAGAACCCTAACCCCTCTTATGTAATCACTAGGTAGTGTCTCCTTGATTACAATTATCATTTGTAACTTTCTTTATTTTATTTTGCTCATAATTAGTCTACTGGATAATATTAACCTCGATGTTAACTTTTGTTTGTCTAGTAGCTTATTACAGCCCTTTAATTGTAACTATTAAAAAATCAAATATATAATTGATAAAGGGTTTTATCCAGAGAATTAATAATTATCATAAAGTGAATCGTCTAGAGTTTCACTCAAAACTTATAGCTTCCGAAAATGACACACTCGGGATCCCAAGTGAAGAGTTAATAAAAAAAGTATCCTAGTGTAATAAAAATATGTACAAAATGAATTTGTATGGCTTCACTAACAACCAAAAATTCAATTGCGTTAGAAAATTGTAATAACTGGAATGAACTCAATTGAGTTAATATAAACCTAATACTTCAAAAGAAAATCTAATCGAACTAGTTACAAAAACTATACAGATAAAACCAATTTAAACATATTTATAAAAAAGTGAAAGAACTGGTACAACAAATAACAATTTAAGGTCCGGCAAATGAACAAATCATCGTGAGAAAAACAATGGAGAGAACAGGCGTAAAAAGAATAATCAAACAATAACCGTTCAATATTGCATTACCGCTGAGATAATTAAAAATCGAAACATTAGAAGCATTAGAAGAAGCCTGTGAAATTCTACAAGTTAATGAAGAAAAACCGAAAAACGAATCAAAAAAGTTTCCGTATCCACAAATCCTCAACAACAAAACCAACACCAGGATTAAAGGTGTTGCCAGACGTAGAAGTAGCTGCTATAGTAGTTGCGTTAATAGTAAACTGCTAAGCAACTATTTGCATACTATTTACTTTTATGAAAGCGACATTTTTAAAACGACACTATCGGTTACAAGAGCGACAAAGGTTTTTGTAATCGAAAAACAATCAAAGATGTAAAATTAAAATTTGGCAAATATAAATATATAATATTTATATTTTAATTATTAATATTTTAATGTTATTATTTCATAGTCTTACATTATGATTGCTTATATATAATTATTATAATATTAATTTATAATATTAGTTTTACAATTAATAAATTTTTATCAGTAATTAATTTATAACTTATTGTTATTGCTCGACGCCACTGGTGAATCTGTAAGACAGCACGCTACTTCCCTTCTATTGTATATTTTATACTAACTTGCGCGCTATTGATCAACGTTTATTGTCTCGATATAGAGACAGAATACTCCCGTCCCCCATACACTTCTGCACTTCCGTAAAAAGCACGGATACTAGTTGTTTCTACTGGGATTGTGAAAAGGTTGAAACGATCTAATTAGTCGTTTATATTGTTGCCGACCAAGTGTTGATAATTGGGTGTCCATAATTCTGCAACTTGTAATTAACAAGTTCAAATCCACACAATCAAATAAAATAGAACAATCCAACAAATTATATTCAACATGAACAAGCAAGATATAATTAAAGAAATACTTCTTAATAATTATTTTGTACTGCAATCGGTGACTATTAATGGTGTTAATGGATTTGCATTGAATCAAGAGGATAATTTTAAGTTTATTTTGTATGTATATAAATAAGGTCTGATTAAAATATAGTCAACGTATTAATTTGAATTTGAAATTCCTGTTCAACATTGGGACGTGATTATAATTCAGTTAATCGTACCGAAATTGGACTAACATTCACGGAAGGAATGGGAGTCATCGTGCAAAACGACAAATGTACCAACATTAGCAGAATTTAGAAACGTTCTAATAAACTATTGTTTAACTTTAGAGGCACTTGATAAACCCACAGATAAATTTAATCACGTAAAAATAGAAAACATGACCGTTCCCAAAGCTACTTTAGCTGCGGGAAGATGGGACATAAAACGTCAGAGTGAAGAGATACAATATATTGCCCTCTATGCTATGCAGAGGGACACAAGACAGGTTCATCGTTGTGCAAAGCTTGGCGAACTGCGCTAAGAAGTGCGAGAAGAAGTGTCTCTACGCCCAACAGTAAGTGATAGATTGTGATTGTAGAGTTTATTATTTATTTATTTACGTTTTTTATTTGTTTATATAGTAGATAGGTATAAAGAAATCTGTGATAACGAGTACTGTGATATTTATTTATATATTTATTTATTAGTCTATATTTATTTATTTACTTATCTGTTTACATAACCACAAAATGAAATTATTGCAAATTAGCCAAGCAGGAAGCCGAGGCTCATTTGACGTATCATATGCCCTAGTCATGAAAAAACAAATGGATTTCATTTTGATAAGTGAACCGAATGTCAATATCGTCAAAAATAAAAACAATGTATGTACAAACCAAAAATCGGATGTGGCTATTGTGAACATTACTGGTCGGTATAAAATATTTAAACACATTCGTGGCTCATGTTATGTCGGCATCAAAACAGAAGTCGGAACACTATACAGTGTCTACAGTGTGGACAGGAGCAATTCAAGAGACAATTATTGGAGCTCGAAGATCAAATAAGGCAAAATACCGGCAAGTCACTGATTACAGGAGACTTCAATGCAAAAAACTCTTTTTGGGGAGGAAGCGTTACTGATAATAGGGGGCGAGATTTGTACGACATAATTTCAGCCTTAAGCCTCCAGATCCTAAATGATGGAGCTGCACCAACTTTGGTTAGATCGAATGGTGTCTCTTACATAGATCTGTCTCTTGCTACTGTGGACCTGTCAACTATGGTGGAAGGTTGGAGTATTTCGGCAGCCGAATCTCTCAGTGGTCACAAGTTCATTCTCATTGATGTAGAGGACTCCATTACGAATTATAAGAAGACTTTTATTGGGGGGACTGATCTCGGGAGATTCGAAATATTGATGCTACCAAACTATCGGGATGCCGTAGACATTGAGCAGGTTATTAGAGTCCTCCAAAAGGCTCAGCGTAAGTGCACTTCTACAAGAGAACAAGGAAAAATTTCCGTACTGGTGGTCAGATGAGATCGCCAGACTAAGGAAGAAAACAAAAAGCCTTAGAAGGCGCTACCAAAGGTCTATAATGAGGCACATAACTAACAGTGAATTAAGGCTGGAATACACAGACACAAAGAAACAATTGAGGAAAAAAATAAACAAATCAAAGACTAATAAATGGAAAGAGCTGCTGGCTGATCTGGATAGAGAATCCTTTGGGAACGGCTACAAAATCGTGATGACGCAGCTTAGAGTGCCCTACCCAAAGATAGATATTGATCTCGAAAAGAAGATTGAGGTATTCAACGAACTGTTTGTGTCTGCTGATAAGGCCCCAAATTTCACTTACCAAAAAACTGCAGTGCCACAACTGGTCACGGAACATGAGTTGATGGCTGCGTGTGACCGGATTAAGAATCGTAAGGCGCCTGGGCCGGATCGACTCATACCAGACGTAGTGAAGATGTCAATAAAGACGGACATCAAACTATTTCTGCGCTTGTTTAATCGGTTGTTGTTTGAAAATATATTTCCGGATTGTTGGAATTTGGTTCTGATAGGCAAGCCTATGAGCGGCGGTAGTACTGTGATGAAGTACCAACCCATATGTTTAATTCATGTAGTTGGTAAGGTGTTCGAGAATATCATTAACAGTCGATTGATAAACGAGATCACTTTGCATGATATGGAGTTTGGTTTTCGGCAGGGGCGTTCAACCACGGAAGCTGCCAAACATGTTGTTGAAATTGTTAGAGAAGCCCAGATAGGGGGAAATTGGTGTGCTATCATACTAATCGATGTCAAGAATGCTTTTAACTCGGCATCTTGGTGGCTGATTGTGGAAAAATTAGAACGGCGACATGTCTCCGCTTATTTGATAAACGTGGTAAAGAGTTACCTCATTGGGCCGACTCTGTGGAATATTCTGTATGATGACGTGATGAGTTTGCCGACACCTAGGGGCACTCACATTGTGTGTTGTGCTGTTGACTTGGCGGCGGTGGTAGTTGATAGGAACCAAGAGATGGTTATCACCAATGTCATTAAGACGTTGAAATTCATTGCAAATTGGATGAAGGAAAATGAACTGACAGTGGCTAACGAGGAGACTAAGGGCCTGGTGATGTATAGACACTTAAGAACCAGCAGAATTGTTTTTAGCCTTGATGGATTTAGGGTGATACCGAGTGGTCATGTTGAATATCTCGGTCATGTGATATCTTGGTATCACAATTGATGATAAACTCATCTTCAACCATCACGTAAAGAAGATTGTCGAAAAAGCACAAAGGACAATGAAGGCATTATCAAGTCCTGGGGATGGTCGTCCAGTCAATTATAATGTACGGTGTCTCAATCTGGTTGGATGTATTCCGGATCAAGAAATATAGGGACATGATGACGTCGCTGCAACGAAGTGTGGCGTTACGAGTATGTAGCTCTTACCGCACAGTGACGGCTGATGCACTTTTGGTGATCTGTGGATTCCCTTGCATTTGTTGGCGCGGGAAGCGGAGCAGTTGTACCGCTTAAAATCGAATAGACAATCGCAAAGGATGATAACAATGGATTCGTGACAGGAGGCGTGGATACACTCAGGAAAAGGAGAATGGACCAGACGCCTCATCCCTGATGCTAGGGACTGAGTGGCCCGTTGTGAAGGCGAAGTTGACCACAATATGACCCAGCTCCTGACAGGACATGGCTGTTTTATGCAATACGTGTGCCGTATTGGAAAGAGAAGTACTGGAAGGTGTCTGTATTGTGATTGTGGGTCAGACACCGCCGAACATATATTCTTCCAGTGCGAACGTTGGTCGACACAACGTTCACAGTTGATAAATGAAATTGGTCTGGTGACTCCGGATATGGCTGAGAAAATAATGGGATGGAAAATACTACAAATAAATCAGGCAAACAGCAACAGGCAAGTCATATAATTTGTCATACGGGACGGTGGTCCTACGCATGGATCAGAGATAAATGCAACAGTTGCCATGAATAAAAGGAACTGCTATTTAGGTAAAAAAAAGGAAACTGCAATAATAAACGTCACATCTATAACTATGGTCAAGGTGATGGGTTTGTTTGGGTGGAAACAGATCGTTGCTACATATACAGTTGTTACATACGTCCTAATTGTAGTCACGAAGATTTCCTGCGTTACACTGACGGACTTACATTGGAAGTTAGCTTAAGACAGTGTAAGTGCATCATCGCAGGAGATTTTAATTCAAAAAATACTGCTTGGGGGGAGGGGTGGCGGCGTCACGGATAGCAGGGGGAGAGATCTCACCGAAGCATCAGCTAAAAATAAAGAATAAGAAGATCGATTTGACTCCAGAGAAGAGTTTGGAAGTTTTTAAGGAACTATTTGTTGAAAAAAAAACAGACAATGATCAACTTGGGAAAAGAAAAAATCGAAGTGCAGAGCAAACTGACAACTGAAGAAGTTAATTTTGCATGTAATCAAATTAAAAATCGCAAGGCACCTGGACCAGACTATATAACTCCGGAGGTCATAAAACTAATCATTAAAAGCAATATTTCATTTTTCGTTGACCTTTCAAATAAATTATTGATAAAAAATCACTTCCCTGATGAATGGAAGGTAGCGAAACTGGTCTTAATTGACATACCTAAAAGTACGCCAGACGGGATAACCAAGTTCAGACCTATATGCCTTATTGATGTTATGGGGAAAATGTATGAGAGCTTGATTAATAAAAGATTGATCGACGAATTAGAAGAAAAGGAAGGCCTAAATCAAAGGCAATACGGCTTCCGAACCGGTCGTTCAACGGTAGACGCCATCAACAATGTCCTGAACTGGATGAAAACCGCGAATAAGCGTGGGAAATGGGTAGCTATTGTCTTAATCGATATGAAAAATGCATTTAACACCGCCTCATGGGCCATAACAATCGATAATACATAATTAACATCGTCAAAAATTATTTCAAAAATCGAAAAATCAAAATACGGGAATGTGGATACAGAGAAGTTGGTTACGGTGTTCCACAGGGTTCCGTTCTTACGCCGGCCTTGTGGAATATAATGTACGACAATGTCATGAATATAAATGTTCCAGAGGATGTTGAGTTGGTTTGCTACGCTAATGATCTTGCTGTCATTATATCGGCAAAGGACGATCGAAACCTAATGCAAAAAAAAACAAACACCAGTCTGAAATCAATTGCGAATTGGATGACTAAGAATCACTTAACCTTGGCCATGGTGGTATACAAACACATGTACAAAAAACAGATATCCTTCGAAATGAATGGGCACTGCATTATTCTCGAATAGTGACCTATCTAGGAGTGACGCTAGATGATAAGCTGATCTTTAATCAGCCTGTGAAGAATGTGGCAACTAAAGCTGCGAAAGTAACTCAAATGCTGGCAGTGCTGATATGCCGCGCCGGTATGGCATGACGTACTTCGGGTTATTAAGTACAAAAATATGGTCTGCAGTTTTCAACAAAACTTAGCCTTACGCGTCTGTAGCGGATATCGCACGGTGTCCACTGACGCACTTCTGGTTATAGCAAGACTAATCCCGATTCATTTATTGGCGGACGAATATGTGCGGGTGTACAGGAGAAGAGAGAAGCGTAGCGTAGAGAGGATAGCTACAATCAATAAATGGCAAGAAGTATGGAGCCATACTGAAAGAGGTGCTTGGACGAGGAAGCTTATTCCCAACATTGAACGTTGGATAAAAAGAAAATTTGGAGTGGTCGACTTCCATCTGACTCAATTTTTGAGCGCACATGGCTCAGGTCAGGTCAGGTCAGGTTGGGGGGTCTAAAAGAGGACATAACGTTCAAATTAAACAATGTTGTCATTAAGCCAAGCAAATCTATCAAATATCTGGGCATATGGGTAGACGACCAGTTGACCTTTGGTGCACACGTTGATAAAGCAGCAGACAAGGCAAATAAGACCATCAATGCACTGATGAAGTTAATGCCAAACATAGCGGGACCTTCTGAGAATAAAAGAAAAATCCTATACTCAGTGGGCAAATCAATATTGTTGTATGGCTGCCCCGTATGGCATGGTGCTCTTCGGATGAAGAAATACAAAAACAAGCTGGTATCTTCGCAACGAAGAATCGAGTTACGTATTGGGCGACTGTATCGTACGGTATCTTCTGAAGCGGCAGACGTCATTGCTGCAGTATTACCAGTAGACCTAGAAGTAGAACAAAGACGTCAAATTGAAAACAGCAAACGTACAAAAGAGGTAATACTTACCATTAAGAATAAAATGCTACAGGCGTGGCAGCAAAGATGGACTTCAGAAAACGAAAAGGCCCAATGGACCCGCAAATTGATAAAAAACGTTGTCTCCTGGTACAACCGGAAACATGCGGAGGTCGATTACAACATAGCACAGTTTCTATCAGGCCATGGGTGTATAGAAAAATACTTGCACAGAATCGGCAAACGAGAAACAGATGCATGCTGGTATGGATGTGATGATGGGGGTGGAAACGGTGCAGTTGGGGACGCAGAACATGTTTTCTTTCGGTGTAGCCGCTTCTGCGACAAAAAAATACAATTAGAAATGTCATTGGGAGTTGACATAAATGTGGACAACATCATTGACTTGATGCTAGTGAGTCCAAACAAATGGAAAAAAATTGAAGAATATATTGGACATATAATGGACACAAGGTCAGATTATGAAAGACAGCTAGAAAGAGAGGCGAATAACCCGAACTCCTAATCTCCTATCACAATAGGACGAAGGGAGACGTAGGGCAGAATGTATTGAAATTACCAAGATTATCGTAAACATCATGAAAACATCGTCTGCCGATGCTATGTGATAAACGGTTCCGGCAGACGGTGGTGTCATAAGGCCACTTGCTGGGCTAGCCTCGGCGCCCCCTACGCCTAAAAAAAAATGTTGGGGGGCAAAGGGCTGTGATGCGTCAGACATGAGTCCCAGTTCATGGTGTTCTGGACTCTCTAGCCTCTCACAGTCAATACCTATCCTCACCTTCACGTGGTGTTCCCTGTTAACTTGGGTTTCGGTCCGAGATCGGGTAACCAACCCCGGTGGAGGGCGGGCCCAAGGAACTAACGAGGAAGGTAGAACTGGCTATAGAATTGGACTATGAACTTGGACACGATTGGGATGGTCCTGCGAAACATATGATGACGACTTCGGCTATGAAATGGTACATGAGAACCCAGGTGGGCAAGGGGACCACCTGGTGTAGAAATCCCCCTCCCGGTGGTACAGGCGTGAATTTAGTAGCGTCTCGATGGGGCCCTGCCACCGTGAGTATCATTGTTACTCCCCATGGGTGCCGGCACCCTAAAAACGGAAAATTGTTAATGGACACGTTTCAAAAAAAGCCTCGGAAAAAGGGGTAGCAGACGGGGGAGCGACGTCTGCTATTAGCCGGACGCTCCAGGAACACGACCAATGCAAATCGTCTTATGATCATGAGAAATACGGTATAGATGATCCTACGGTGTTTGAGAGAAGACAAAGCCTTGCCAGGACTCCAACCAAGACATCAGATGCTAAGACTGCGACAAACGTCCCTGTCGATACACTAGTAAAAATTAGTCCAGAACCTGTGGTTATTTCTAGCCAGAGTGAATCCGAGTCCGAGGAATCCCCACAATTCGAGAAGATATCAAGGACTGCGGAGTTCAAGAAGAGGAAGGGGACGTCTCCCGAACTCGCTGGAGAGGGAAAGAAAAAGAAACAAACAGTCTAGAACACATCAAGAGACTGGTGTACGACCTCTGGGACGTTCGTAGCAGTCCCAGTAGTATGAAGGCAATCTTACAACAGTTGAAAGCCGCAGTAAATACTGCTTGTAAGAAAGAAAATAAGCTGACGCGAACTTCCGATAGTACTTAGACGGAGAAGACTGCAATCGTATCCGTTGACGTTCAAACGGATGAAGTTAATATGGACAAAGAGACTAGAGCAGTGGCCACACAAACGTCCAAGAACACAGAAACCATCTACATGACGCCAGGTTTAATGTCTAGCATTAAATCAGAAGAAGACCTCCTGCGCGTAATAAAGAGGAATTGGGCGCCTGAATCATTCAGCAAAACAGAGATCGTAGTTGGCAACCCTCTGAATGGTGATAATTATGCCATCGTGAGGGTGAGTGAAACAGAGAATAACCTAGACAAAGGCTTGCCTAAAATGGCAGCGGAAAGATTCCCAGACCTTGCACGAGACACGTGGAAGGATGTGAACATTAGCAGCATAACAGTTACCACCAGCTTCTTGGGAGATGATGGGAAACCGGTGAATAAGGAGCGTTGCATCTACAGATGTGACACTATAGAGGATGACATCAAGCGATTCAATGCGGTCATGAAAGTTTGCAACATCTACCAGACAGGGACGAAAAAACTATCGATCCCAAAACCAGACGGGGCTGAACTGGCAAGATTTAGAAGGCTGGTGGAATGTGTCGTGGCCGCAAGCACGATAAACAAAGTTTTAATATACATTCCACGTCCTGATAGGACCAAAGCAGAGCCTGAGGAGCGGAAGACATATGCCAGCCGCCTACGACAACAGACCACGGATACAATAGTGGTAAAGAGTAAGAAAAATAAAAGTTACTCTGACCTGGTGAGGCAGGTCAAGACGCAACTGTCAAATAATACAGAACGAGACTGCATAAGGGGGGCGCAGAAGACTAAATCTGGCGCCCTCCTTATAAAAGTAGAAAAAGGTCTGATGGAGATCGCTAAGTAGTTGGTGAACAAGATCAAAGTTGCTAACGTGCGCATTAATCAACGGGACCGTGCAATAGTACACATCAGACATATCGATCCCCTAATCTCGAAAAACGAGATAGCCTCGACCCTGGTTGAACTGGGGGCAAAGGCGGAGGAATTGAGTATAACCTCGATACGACCTAGCTACGGGGACAACCAGGTTGCCACCGTAGCAATGAATAAACAGACCGCCGAAGAAATCCTCAAAAAGGGGAGAATAAGAATCGGACTTAGCCTCTGCCGCGTAAGGGAGAGGGTCGAACTACTGAAATGCTATAGGTGTTGGAATTATGGCCACATTGCGGCCAACTGTAAAGAGGAAGACAGATCAAAGTTGTGTCGCAGATGTGGTGCTTGAAAGGTGGACATTCGGCAGGGTCTGTACTTTGTCCAAAGTTCAGAGCGGCTGTCGAGGAAGAACAAAGAAAGAAGAAGAAAGCGTGAAACACCCGTCTTCTTCTACTATTATTAGTCTGTACATATATTATTTATGTTTCTACATTGTGTGCTTGTCCGTTGCATGTGGAAGAAAGAAAGAAAAAGATGCCACCGTAGTCATCATAAGCCAGAAATACCGAATAGTGGACGGATTACGATCAAAAACGCAGAGCCATCGATGATGACTGAAATAACGTAGAAGAGATGTGCCACCACCGATGGTATGTGGAAAACGGTTCCGGTGGTGGTACAGAAGATCGGAGGGGTTTTAGTGGGTATGGGGACTCCTTGAGAGTCCTCGAGTCCCACACTCCCCCGGGCGGGCAGAACCATACCCGGGGGGTGCGTAATAGCATTTCCCCTCCACCAAAAAAAAAAAAACGTCCCCTTCAGGAGGGGGTCAAAGGACGGTGACGCGCCATATAAGAGTCCCAACTCTTGGCACCGAACTCTCTAAGCCTCTCACTGACAATACCTATCCTCACCTTCACGTGGTGATACCCTGTTAACTTGGGTTGCGGTCCGAGATCGGGTAACCAACCCCGGTGGAGGGCGGGCCCAAGGAACTAACGAGGAAGGTAGAACTGGCAAAGGACACGGCATTTGAGTAATGGTAATATCTATGGATGGGATTCGAAACTGGTGATGAAGGACTTGGCGATGACATGGACATGAGAACCCGGCTGGGCAAGGGGACCAGCCGGCGTATAAATCCCCCTCCCGGTGGCACAGACATGAAACTAGTAGTGTCTCGATGGGGCTCTGCCACCGGGAGTATTGTTTTCCTCCCCATGGCTGGCGGTAGCCTTAAAACGCTTAAACCGCATGAGTAAACAAATCGGAAAAGCCATGGAAACAGTGGCACCGGATGGAGGGCAACATCCGGTGTCGATCGTTTGCCCCAAGTTGACAACCCCGCTGGAATATTGAACGAGAGCTCCGGTTCCGACGACATCTCTAAAATAGGACCTAAACAGCCCGAAAAAATACGCTGATGAGAACGCCTCCCAGACCCAGGTCTCATACGTACCCGGGAGCGTCACCAACACAGAATGACAACTCTATTGAACTTAAAAGTCCAATAGACGCTGTTTCTACTGACGATGATGATCTAGAAAAAACAGAGGACAAAACTGAGGACAAAAGTTCCTGGAAGGTGGTGAGCAAAAGGAAAAGGATCTCACCAATACAAGGGAAACAAGACCTAACAAAAAAAAGAAAAAAGGACATAGAAGGCAGGAAGTCGATTGAATCTGGTAAACTGACGAATAATAGCAAGTCAGTGACTAAAATATCTACAATGATGACCCAATTAGTGGGCCTATGTGTCGAAAATAACAAGATCCCGAGAGAAATAAAGACTTTGGTAAAGGAAATGAACGACTTAATACAAATAGTCAAGAAGGAGAATAGTGAAGACAATTTAATTGAATCAAACATGAACACGACAATAAACAAACTACAACAACAATTAATAGACAAAGAGATCCAAGATAGCACGGCATCGGATAACAACGATAAAACCACTAGAGAAATCGGCATACAAACGGATAGCATGACATACGCAAATGTAATTAATAGAGAACTCATCATTACAGAGGAACAGGTAGAAAACATAAAGACAATTGAGGATTTCCACAAGTACAAAAATAAAAAATGGACCAAACAAAGTTTTAGAAATGTCAAAATGGTGGAGGGAAATCCTATAAACACTGAAGATGCATGCGAGGTCATAATAACGGAAGAATCAGACAAAGATATGGTGAGAGGGATACAAGGCCTGTATAAGGGCAGGTACAAGGAACTAATACAACTAACGGAAGAAATAAATGTTATGGAAATGAGCACAACAATAAAAATAAACGGCAAGGAACATCAGAAAGAGAAGACAATGATCAAACTTATTACAGACGGTTCCGAAAAACATCTTTGGGATCTACTTAAAAAAGTAATAGAAGAGTTAAGAAAATCAAGCATAGAAAAGGTAACAACACACGTTATCACTTCAATAAACCCTGCAATCATGATGAAAATGATGCAAGTAATCCTTAATAAAACAAACATACGAATAGACTTATATATTCCAAAGATCCCGAAAGAGACCCAAGGCCCAAACAGACAACGGCGGCAATATAACACGGACGCAATGGTGGTCTCGAGTCAAAATCAAGACTTTAAAGAATTAATTAACAGAGTTAAGGACGCATTGAAAGAAACAGATGGCACTGACGCCATAAGGAAGCTAAGAAGCACTAAGGACGGAGACCTGTTGATTATTACAGATAAAAACAGCCAAGCAGTGGACAAAATCAAGTCTAAGATTAAAAACACAATCAACAACGTCAAGGTAAGACAATCATTGAATAACAGGGAGAAAATGAAAACAATCTACTACTTAAGAGGCTTGGACGCTACAGTAAAGAAGAATAAAGTGGAGGAAGCCCTTAAAATGAATAACTGATACGTCTACCCTCAAAATAAGTGAGACAAGGCCCACCAGAAACAATACTCAGACTGTAACGGAGTCGGCCGAAAGTACAGTAATCGACCAACTCATCCAGAAGAGATTTATACCGATCGGCGTTGTTAGGGCCAGAGTTGAAGAGAGAATAAATATTATGCAGTGCTATAAATGCCTAGCATATGGTCATACATCTTCAAATTGTGAAAACACGCAAGAAGCTTCCAAAAAATGTTTTAATTGTGGCGAAAGTGGACATGTCTCACAGAATTGTGACAATGAAACATTGAAGAAAGCATTGACAGAAAGAACAAGGCGCCTATCTACATATAACGATGACGTCTTCTATAGCGAAGAAAGTGACAATAGCGAGAGTGATAGCGATGGAACCTAACTGTGATATTTCAAAAGAGAAGGCTGTGAAATTTATATTACCACTGCTCAGCCCAGGTGAGAACTTTGAATTGTCATACACGTGCTGTGGGCAGGTCCTATACACCTATATGGAGACAGTAACTGTGATACCTAAATGTGATATTTTATGAGATAGAGATCTTGATCTATTAGTCGGTAGCGATATGCAGGCCCTATACACTTGCATGTCTATAATAACTGTGATATCCAACCTTATTAAGGATAAGGCATATTTTATATAGAGGCTATATACACCTGGATATAATTATTTACAAATCCACTTACAATTATTTATTTATTTACTTATTTATTCATAGAGATTTATTTATTTATTTGTTTACAGAGATTTATTTACTTATTTATTTATATATTATAGTTCTTATTTATCTACACATTTTAGTTATACCATTCTATCGATCTATCAGAATACTTGTTTACATCTGTATTTGTACATTGCCATACCAACATGAAAATTTTACAAATTAACCAAGCGAGGAGTAGAGGCTCATACGATATGTCCCTGGCCTATGCCATGAAACATGATGTGAATTTTATAATGATCAGTGAACCTAATGTGGCGACCATCAGAAACAGAAACAATGTATACACGAATGAGTACCGGAGTGTCGCTATAGTCAACGTCGGGGGGGCACACAAGATTTATAAATACGAACAAGGACAGTGCTACGTACTCGTGGAAACAGACATGGGCACTTTGATTAGTGTATATATTAGCCCCAACTGCAGCCGTGAGACGTTCACAGAAAGATTAACAGAACTGGAAATAGCTTACCGTCAAATAAAGACTGAAAAAATGGTTACAGGAGATTTTAATGCTAAAAACATCTTTTGGGGGGGAAAATGTTACGGACGGCAGGGGACAAGATCTCCGAGTGTTAAATGACGGTATGGAACCGACGTTGGTTAGACACAACGGCTCCTCATTCATCGATCTTACACTGGTTTCTGAGAAACTGGTGGAATCAGTCGCTTCATGGCACGTCTCCGACGGAGTAACACTGAGCGATCATAGGTTCATCGTAGCAGAGATCAAAGATTGTCGGGGAATACAAAAAAGAACCATCCTTAACCGACCAAAACCGGATTTGCGCAAATTCCAAGATCTTATGAAGAAATCGATGGCATCAGGCCGGGATACATATGACGTTGATGAACTGACCACACTAATGCAAAGAAACTAAAGAGTTCTACCCAAGAGATCGACTGCACGCAATATGCCGTATTGGTGTTCAGCAGAGATCGATGGAATCCGGCGGGAAGTCAAGAGGCTGCGTAGAGCCTTCTTGAGGGCAAGGAAAAGGGGATCAGCAAACGAGGAGCTTTCCCAAGAATACCGCAGGGAGAAAAAGAACTTGAGGACCGCGGTCAGAAAGGCCAAGGCATTGAAATGGCGGGAGCTCCTGGAAGAGTTGGATAACGAAGCGTTTGGAAATGGTTACAAGATTACTATGAGACAGCTGGAAATGGTATATCCAAAAATCGACCTGAGACCTGAAAGGAAGACAGAAATCTTCAATGAATTGTTTATGTCCTCAGATCGAGCTCCCGTCTTTCAAAAGACAAGGGCTGCAGTCAGCACGCCGATCGATAGAGAGGAGCTGCTGGCTGCCTGCAAACGAATTAAAAATGGGAAAGCTCCTGGTCCCGACCGACTCCCGCCGGAGGTGGTAAAGACCTGCGTGACGACTTCTTGGGCCTTTATAACTCGCTAATGAATACAAATACTTTCCCCGAGCGATGGAGAAGATCACGCCTAGTGCTTGTAAGCAAACCTAAGAAATCTCCACACCAAGAAACGAAATATAGACCTATATGCTTATTGGATGTTCTAGGGAAGGTCTATGAAAATCTGATTAACAGGAGACTTGCTGATGAGATCGAGGAGAGGGGAGGTTTGCATAATTTGCAATTTGGCTTTCGAAGAGAACGGTCCACAGTCGATGCGGCTGAATACGTAACGGAGAGCATGAGAGGCTCAATAAGGAGGGGAGCGTGGTGTGCGATCATCTTGATTGATGTCAGAAATGCTTTTAATTCTGCATCATGGGAGTTGATCGTAAGAAAACTAGAGGCTCGAGACGTATCAAAGTACCTAGTCAATATAATTAAAGAGTATCTGACGGATCGAACCGTGGAAATTGACAGACATAATGAGCAGAAAGTCGGGGCAGGCGTTCCGCAGGGCTCGGTACTTGGGCCGACTCTGTGGAACGTGTTGTACGACGACGTGATGCGGATTGACGTGCCACAAGAAATCGAATTGATATGCTACGCCGACGATTTGGCGGTAGTGGTGTCGGGCAGAACACAAGACGAGATCGTAACGAGAGGAAATGAGACACTAAGAAAAATATCGGAATGGATGGAACTGAACCGGCTTGTCATCGAGGGCAAGAAGACGAAGGCCATGGTGGCCTATAGACATTTGAAACCTTGCGTGGTTAGATTTACGATCGATACTGAAACAATTATCCCTGAAAAGAGCGTAGAATATCTGGGAATTGTCCTCGACGACAAGTTGATTTTTAACATGCATATTAACAAAGTCGTAGAAAAGGTGAACAAAACGATAAAGGGCCTTACGGCTTTGATGCCAAATATCGGTGGGCCACGGGCCGACAAACGAAGAGTATTGGGGATGGTGGCTCAATCCATGGTGCTGTATGGTGCTCCGGTGTGGGGTGGGGCGCTAAAAATAAAAAAGTATGCCGCGATAGTTGCGTCCCTGCAGCGGAGGATGGCGCTGAGGGTGTGTTCTGCATACCGGACGGTGTCTTCTGACGCGGTGTTGATAATTGCAGGAATTATACCTTATTACTTGTTAGCGTTAGAGAGAGAAAGACTGTACCATCACAAGAGAGATCGAGGCGGAGAGAGAACTGTGACGCTAGACATGTGGCAGACCTCCTGGGAGGCGTCGGACAAGGGTGCGTGGACCCGGCGGCTGATCCCGGATCTCAGGCTCTGGGTGGCCCGTTGCTTTGGCGTTGTCGATTTCTATATCACCCAGTTCCTGTCGGGCCATGGCTGTTACATGTCATATGTTCGCAGAATTGGGAGGAGAACAGATGGTTCCTGCATATACTGTGAGGCGGAGGAGGACGATGTTGAGCACACTTTCTTCCGGTGCGACAGATGGTTGGCGTGCAGGGATGAGCTTGTTATGGATATTGGTGATTTCACACCGGAGACCATAATAACCAAGATGACAATGAGTGAGCGGAACTGGAAAGCAGTGGCACAGTATATATATAATGTCCTAAAAACCAAAGAGAAAGACGAGAGAAGAGAGAGAGCCGAGAGAGAGTGAAAAAGAGATGACGTGATGCAGCACCGCCCATCGAGGTATGTGAACAAACGGATTCCGATGGCGGTGTGGAGAAACAAGAGGGGTTTTAGTGGGTATGGGGGATCCTTGAGGGTCCTCGAGTCCCACACTCCCCCGGGCGGGTAGAACCATACCCGGGGGGTGCGTAAATGCATTTCCCCTCTATAAAAAAAAAGGTCAGGTCCCTCTTCGAGGGTCAAAGGGCGGCGACGCGCCATATAAGAGTCCCAACTCTTGGCACCGGACTCTCTTAGCCTCTCGCTGTCAATACCTATCCTCACCTTCACGTGGTTACACCCTGTTAACTTGAGTTGCGGTCTGAGATCGGGTACCCAACCCCGGTGGATGACGGGCTCAAGGAACCAACGAGGAAGGTAGAAATGGCAAAGGACACGGCATTTGAGTTATGGTATTATTTATGGTTGGGATTCGGAACTGGCGATACTGGACTTAGCAATGAAACGGGCATGAGAACCCGGCTGGGCAAGGGGACCAGCCGGTGGATAATCCCCCTCCCGGTGGCACAACCATGAAGCTAGTAGTGGTTCGGTGGGGCTCTGCCACCGGGAGTATTTTCGTTACACCTCACAAGCTGGCCGTAGCTCTAAAAGGCAAAAACCCAATGGATCAGTACTTAATTAAAGCCTCGGAAAAAGTGGCACCACCTGGTGTCGACAGACAGCCCCAAGACGACGGACTGGCGACAACACGGACAAATGAAGAAGAAATATTATTCAAAAGAAGCAGTAAAATCAACAGAACACCACCAAGACCCAGGACATTTTCGAGCGGCAGCATCTCGAGTGCATCTAGCATGGTTGATCTGACGGACGAAGATGATGATCTTTACAAGAAACGCATAAAAAAAAGAAGGAGGGATAGTCCTAGAGTAATGACGCTTGAAGCTGCACAACTGAGGAATTTCCAGAAAATCGCAAAAAAACTTAGTAAGCTAATAGAAGGAGTACGACACAACACAGAAAGGCTAGTAAAAGACACCAATGAAATTGTAAAACCAGAGAGTCTGGAAAGGACTATAGAAAATTTTAAAACAATCACCGAGTATTTGTATTCCGAGGAAACACGCTCTTTCATTGATATGTTAGTAGAGGCAAGGAATCTGCTAGGTCAAAAGAATAAGGTAACGACAAGTATTGGCACTCGGGTCGAAGATAATGAAGGCAAACCAAAAAAAGAAATGTCCACACAGACGTACGACTTACAACAAGAACACCTCAATGAAGAGGGTAATAAAATCAGCAAACATCGAACAAAACGAAGAAGTGTTGGAACTTGACTGGCCAGACCAGTATTTGACAAGAACCACAGTGATAGAGGAAAACCCCATGATAACGGAGGCACATGATGTCGCAGTGGCACTGACAAAGGAGGAAATCGAGCAGGGAAAGGGATTTTTCAAATACCTGAGAGACAGATAACCGGAGCACATGAGTACTCAACTAAAAAATGGGCAGTTGATGTGCATAGCCCAGCGGACCAGGGATATTTATAGATTCGAGCTAAACGAAACCGGAAATAGCAAAGTGTTTCTCTTTTTAAAGAAAGTAAGGGAGACACTAATCAGGAAAGAAAAACAAGTAATATCAATCCCAAAAATTGGAGGTCACAACGTTGAGACATTAAGGAAATTAATCGAGGTCGCTTTCTCGAGTACAGACATAAACGTGAAAGCCCATGTCCCGAGAGGAGCATTTCCCAAAAACAGATCGGGGGAAAACCCAAAAACAACCGTGAGGCTATAATCGTGAAACCCATGAGTGGAAGTGACAGCTCTTTTGCTGATATCCTTCGCAAAATGAAAGACAAGATCGACATTAAATCTACAAACGTGAACGTACACCAGATCGCCAAAACAAAAACCGGCCATATAAAAATAATCGTTAGCTCTAAAGAAAAAAATGCTGCTGAGCAACTAAAGGAAAAGATCACCAATGGCTTAGATGGAGTTGCAAAAGCTCAAGTGGCCAGAACAACGAAATCGTTCAACATTAAAGACATAGACGCCACGACCACCAAAGAGGACATAGAGATGGCTGTTGAAGAGAACTTGGGAGTAAGGCCGACCCTCCTACATATCAAGCTCCCGGAGGAAGCAAACTCTGTTGGGCTAAAAATAGCGACAGTAACGATGGTCAAAAGTGATGCCGACCAAATTATAAAACTAGGGCGAATAAAAATCGGTTGGACATCGTGTCGCGTGTTCGAGATGATGTTTTTCCAAGAGATGTTCAAAGTGCCTTAAATTCTCGCATAGAACCGAAGATTGCGAGGAAAAGCACACAATGAATAATAAGTGTATCAAGTGCTGCCAACGTGGTCATAGTGCCCGTGAGTGCTCAAACACTGCTTTCTGTTATGAATGCGAGGAGGATGATCATCAAGCCGGAACTATGAAATGCCCAGTATACCGAAGGGCAGTGGAAAAACTCAGGAGGGAGAGATTAAGGTAAGATTTTGTTTTCACTTGCCTTGAAATGGATCCTAGAGATGCCTCCAGAAATATGACTGTGATACCTAGACATATGATATGCCAGAATCAGAAATTTTTATATAGGAATTCATACATTTATCTTATTAGGAAAAGTTACATCTGTGATATTTTATACATTAGAATATTTATATTTATTTTTATTTTTATATATATACTTACACAACTAGTCATTTACATAACTTATCCTATCAGGAAGGTGCTTATCTGTGATATTTTACATATTAATTTTATATACATACTTATTTATTTATTTTTTATTTACATTTATTTATTTATTTATTTATCTACATCTATTCATATACATATATACACATACACATAATTATTCATATATACATTAAATTTAAAATATTGATTGTGCTGCGTGATATGAGCTGCGACATTGAGCAACGGACCAGACGCTGTCGGAGGGGCAATTTACAAGCTACACCATAAATGAAAATAGTTCAAATAAATCAAGCCAGATCGACCGGGTCATATAATCTGTCATACGCAATTGCATTGAGGAAAAAAGCGGACTTGATCTGTATCAGCGAACCCAACATGAAAATTGTTAAAAATAAAAGGAACACATACACGGATAAAAAAGCAGATGCCGCAATTGTAAATTGTAATTATAGACGCAAAATCTATAATTATGGACAAGAAGAGGGTTTCGTGTGGGTCGAGACTGACCTTGGGTTCGTATATAGCTGCTATGTCAGTCCTAACTGTAGTAATACAGAATTTCGGAACTATATCGATAATCTGGCATTAAGCGTTAGATCTAAGGTAGGCAACATAATTATGGTGGGGGACTTTAATGCTAAAAACAGACTGTGGGGAGGTTTGGACACCAGCAAGCGGGGACAGGACCTCGCTGAAGCCATTTCAGCTCTTGACTTACTGATACTAAACGATGGCCGACGCCCAACCCTAATAAGGCACAACGGAGAGTCATACATCGATCTGTCGATAATTTCTTCAAACCTAATTAATAATATCGTGCAGTGGGAGGTGCTTTCAGATGAAACGTTAAGCGACCATTGTTTCATCCTAATTGACATAAATGACAGGAATCGCCGATTAGAAAACCGTTTTGTGAAGAAAAGAAAACCCGATATGGAGTTGTTTACTGAACTAACAACTGACACCTTCATGCACGACGACGAAGACATTTCGACAAACGAACTAATAGACAGACTGAAGTGGCAATACAAGCTTTGTCTACCGGACGTAGAAAAAGACGACAACAAACCATACTGGTGGACAGCAGAGATAGACGCCCTTCGCAGGGAAACAAAAAGACTGCGAAGAAGACACCAACGCTCTCTCAAACGAGGTGATGACCAGCCCCACTTGAAAGAAGAGTACCAACAAGCCAAAAAGAAACTTAGGAAGATAATTGCCCAGGAGAAATTCCAAAGATGGGAAGAATTACTTGTGAACCTGGACGAAGACGCTTTTGGGCAGGGGTACAAGATAGTTATGGGACAGTTGAACTTTAGATACCCAAAAAAAGACCTACAAATTGAAAAGAAATTGGAGATCTTCAATGATCTTTTCATTGCAATGCCCTCTCCGGCAGCTGCGTTTCCCTCTGATGCGGAGGCTGCGCCGGTGGAAAACTTCATCGACGCAGAAGAAATGGAAGAAGCTTATCAAAAAATAAAAAATGGAAGGGCCTCGGGACCAGACGGCCTGCCACCTGAAATAATTAAGGCTGCTATCAAACATAACACTGAATTTTTCACAAATTTCTTTGGAAAATTACAAGAATTGAACGCCTTTCCTGATGTATGGAAGATCGCCAGATTGGTACTTATCGAGAAACCGAAAAAAAATGAACAGGATGAGACTAAATATCGCCCAATATGTCTCATAGACGTATTGGGCAAAGTCTATGAAAATATTATAAATAATAGATTAATTATAAATATCGAAAATGGATGTGGGGGCTTTAACAATCAACATTTTGGTTTCCGAAGAAATCGTTCCACGTTAGATGCTATTGAATATGTGGTTGGTACGGCCCGTGAGGCAATCAGAAACCAGAAATGGTGTGCCATCATTCTGGTAGATGTGCAGAACGCCTTTAACACGGCGTCCTGGCAGCTCATTGTTGAAAAGATGGAAAAACGAGGGGTGGACAGATACTTGATAAATATCATCAAGGAGTACTTCACAAATCGTTTTGTAATCATTGATAATAAAAATCGCAAGAAAATCGGGGGTGGGGTTCCACAGGGCTCGGTGCTGGGTCCAACCCTGTGGAACATACTTTATGACGATGTCCTTGAATTTCCCGTGCCGGCGGGAACGAGACTAGTCGCCTACGTTGATGACCTTGTTGTAGTCACAACAGCGGAATCAAAAAGTGAACTTAAAAGTAAAGGTAATGAAAGCCTAAGATTGGTAAATGACTGGATGAGGAGAAACCGCCTGGGTCTGGCTTATAACAAAACAAAGGCCCTGGTGTTATATCGCCACCTGAGGCAGTGCAGCGTTCGCTTAAAAATCGGTACCCATAGGGTAGTCCCCGATAGCCATGTCGACTACCTGGGAGTCACCATCGACAACAAGTTAATCTTCAATAAACATGTCATGAATGTCGTTGAAAAAGCTAATCGCACACAGCGAGCCCTGGAGGCCCTGATGCCTAATGTGAAGGGCCCGGGGTCGAAGAGTCGATATGTGATGGCTATGACCATCAAGTCGGTTGCGCTTTATGCCGTTCCGATATGGAGGAGTGCCTTCAACATAAAGAAATACAGATCGCTATTCGTTACTTGCCAGCGCAGATTGGCTTTAAGAGTCTGCAGCGCTTATCGCACGGTGTCGAGCGAGGCCCTGTTTGTGATAACCGGACTGATTCCGTGGTACATCCTGGCCGATGAGGCATCCAAAATATACTATGAACATCTGGATAAAGGGACTGCCAGAATCCACTCAATGGAGAGGTGGCAGCAGGAGTGGCTTGCGTCGACCGCTGGAGGGGCGTGGACCAGAAAAGTTGTTCGTAATATTAGACCATGGAGAGATAGGCGTCATGGGGCCCTAAATTTCCACTTAACACAGTTTCTGACTGGGCATGGCTGCTTCTTCTCCTTCCTACACAGGATCGGGAAAAGACAGGACAGCGCCTGCTGGTATTGTGGACACGAGTATGACGACGTCGCCCATACTATGTTTGATTGCGACAGATGGGCTAACCAGAGACAAAGGCTGTCAATTGAAATTGGAGAGGAGATAACACTGGAAAACGTGGTAGACCACATGCTGGAAAGTGAGGAGAAGTGGCGCATCGTTGCTGAATATATCGTTGATGTTATCGCTAATAAAGAGAAGGACGAAAGACGCCTACAGGCCTCGACTGCGCCCACCGTAGCTATCGTTGATATGATTGGTTGATTTGTTGTGATAGAACTGCATTGAGTAACAAGGATTGACTGTGTTGATTTGCAAATTGATGTTTCGCTCCTGATCATGCATTGCTGAATGGTAAATTTACTCCACAACAGAAGTGTCGCTAAACTGAAAAGTAGTAAGAAGACTGAGAAGAGAGAAGACTGATAACACCACTACCGACGCTATGTGGGAAACGGTCCCGGTAGTGGTGGTTTCCGAGGGGGCCACTTGTTGAGTCATGCCCGAAAGGCGCTCACTACGTCCCCTCATTAATAAAAAGGTCAGGTCAGGTTTAACACATCGAGTAGTTCAGGGTCGAGCACGGTATCTGAGGATCTGTCTAAGAGGAATATCAACACGGAGATTGATTCCTCTGTGCGGAGAAGCTGCCTTGCAAGGACTCCTCCACAGAGGCCAAGAAGCAACACTTTCCCGCGGGATAGAAGCACGTCGGTTGCAACTCTTATCGACATAGGAGATAGCGAAAACGTGTTTGAGGTATCATCGGAAGACGAACAACCGGTAGGTGGTACAAAACAAAAAAGAAAGAGAGACTCGCCGGAGGCTGATAGCAACAGGAAGAAGGCAAATAAAAAACCTGACCTGGAGGAGATTAAGGACTGTACGTTTAAAATTAAAATATAGCCATGCCAGTCTCGGAAACTAATAAAGAGATGCCTACGTGTCTCGACAAAGTCATAGTTTTCCTACAGGAATTATTAATCGATCTAAAACATGACGAGGAGGAAATAACTAATACGAGTACTATTACTAGTACTCAAACAGATCTCCCGTTCAATAAGGAAGTGGTCCTTAGCAGGGAAGCGATCGACAAGGTGGCAGATCAGGACGAAATAAAAAAGCTGATCGAAAGCGAATGGACCACCGAGTCGTACAGACGAACAAGGATAGTTACAGGAAACCCTATAACAAGCAAAGACCTGGATAATAACCTTTTACTTTGTGTTTCAGAGGAAGCCACCACAATGGACACCGGCATAAATCGCATGTTCGCGGACCGATTCCCGGAAATCAAGACCGATAACTGGGTGGAGGGAGCCATCAACGAGGTGTTAATCACCACAACTGTCAGAAATAGCGAGGGCAACAGAATGCAGAAGACGAAGAACATGTACAGGATTGACATGGGCCAAGATGAGTTGAAATTACTGGACTAAGTAAGGAGAAGAAAATCGGATAACACCGATACCATCATCATTTACAGTAAGGATAATAAGTCTTACGCGGAAATGTTGAAGGAAATGAAGAGGTATATAGTAAACGATACTGAAAAAGAGGCCATTAAGGGAGTCCAGAAAACAAAAAATGGCTCCCTCCTAATTAAGGTAGAAAAAGGGAAAATTCAAGACGCTAAATTGTTGGTGAGCAAACTTCCAAACACAAAAGTAACCATAAACAGGGCGGATCGCTCAGTGCTGCATATTAAAGATATCGACGGCATTACTACTAAGGATGAAATAATTGAGGGCCTGATAAGAACTGGCATTGCGGCAAACAAGATTTATGATGTAAGAGCGATCCGTCCTAGCTATGGAGTGCAAAGATGCTTCTGGAGAGGGATCGAACTAGAATCGGTTTCTCATTGTGCAAGGTTCGTGACAGAATTAACCTGGTGAGATGTTTCAGATGCTGGCAGTACGGACACCTCGCAAAGCACTGTAGGGGACCAGACAGATCGCTTCTGTGTAAAAGATGCGGCAAACATGAAGGTGAGAACCGTAATTTCAGGACCTGTACGAACGAAGAAAAATGCCTGCCATGCAATATGGAAGGCCACGTGTCGGGCGGAGGCACGTGCAAATTCTTACGGGAGGCCATGAGAGAAGCCAGACCACCACAGAGCACAATACGGTGAAGTTATGTTTACATTTATATATTTATTATTATCTATCTCTTCTCTGGTCAAATTACTGTGATATATACATGCGGAGACTTTACACCCGTTATGAAATTATTTATCTATTTATTTGGTACATACTTACATATCTACTTGAACTGTGATATTTATTTATTTATTTACAAATTTGTTTACAAATGTATTTACACCTGGACTGTGATATCTACTTGTTTATTTATTTATTTGGTATATATTTACATATTTATATCTGGACTGTGATATTTATTTACCTGCTTATTTACTTATTTGAGTACTTATTTATTCACAACTACAATCCTCATGAAACTACTGCAAATAAACCAGGCTAGAAGCAGAGGATCATATGACGTTTCGCTTGCGACTGCAATGGAGAATGAGGTCGATTCCATTGCGGCTAGTGAGCCAAACATCAGAATAATAAAGAACAGGAGAAATGTACATGCTAATGAAAATCGTAACGTAGCGATCATTAAGGTCAGTAATACATATAAAGTATATAAGCTCATTCAAGGCGAGTGTTTTGTCTGCGTGGAAACCGACATGGGAAACCTCCTCTGTGTTTATATTAGCCCAAATTGTAGACATGAGGAATTTTTAAACAATATTTCCGAATTGGAAAGAATTATACATCAAACTAACAATATCTCAATAATCATGGGAGATTTTAACTCGAAGAACACCTTCTGGGGAGGAAATACTACGGACAGAAGGGGACAAGAGTTGCTCGAGATGATTGAAGCGTTGGATCTCCAAGTCTTAAATGATGGGACGAAGCCCACTTTAGAAAGACACAATGGCTCGTCATACATAGATCTGACGTTGGTCACAAGATTTGATAAATCGCATAAAGGGTTGGAGCGTCTTGTCCTCCGAATCGTTGAGCGATCATAAATTTACAGAGATCGAAATTGAGGACTGTCAAATAACACATAAGAAGTTTACGATGAGGCGCCAAAAGCCAGACTTGGAAAGGTTTCGAGAGCTAGTTGAAAGATTCACTATTAATCATACCCCAGAAGTTGATGGAATCATTGAATTACTCCAGAAGAAACTGAAGAGATGCTTACCAGGGAACGTAGTGTCTGACAGTATGCCTTATTGGTGGACCGGCGAGATTAGTGAGATGAGACTCAAAACTAAGAGATTGCGCAGAGCCATTCAGAGGGCAAAGAGAAGAGGAGTTGTGCCAGACGAACTATCTCAAGAGCACAAAGAGACAAAAAAGACCCTAAGAAAGCTGATCAATAGATCGAAAGTAATGAAATGGAAAGAGCTACTATTAGACCTTGATAGAGAAGCTTTTGGTAATGGCTATAAGATTGCCATGAGCCAGCTAGAAATCGGTTACCCAAAAATCGACCTCAAACTCAATGAGAAAGTTAAGATCTTCGAGGAACTGTTTGTTACATCGGACCGGGCTCCTGAATTTCAAATAGAAAAAGTCCATGTTGAGACACCTGTTGAACGAGAGGAGGTGATGGAGGCGTGCTGTAGAATAAAAAACGAGAAGGCACCTGGGCCCGACCGACTACCACCAGAGGTGGTAAAGATCGCAATACAGCAACATACAGAAGTGTTTGTGAATTTGTTTAATAAGCTCGTTTGTGATAATTTTTTCCCAGCACGGTGGAAGAGGGCCAAACTAGTCCTGGTGGCTAAGCCCAATAAGGAGCCGGGTCGGGAGACTGTTTGACCGATGTTATCGCTAAAGTTTATGAACACTTAATAAATAATCGACTGTTGTTTCAGATTGACTTAAAGGGAGTGTTCCATAGCTCACAGTTCGGTTTTCGTAGGGGTCGCTCAACTGTGGATGCGGCTAAGCACGTAGTTGAAAACATACGCCGTATCAGGCAGGGGGGCGCGTGGTGCGCTATTATATTGATTGATGTTAAAAATGCTTTTAATAGCGCATCATGGAAAGTAATCGTTGAGAAATTGGAACAACTCGGGATAGCCCAGTATCTTGTGAATATCGTTAAGAGCTACTTAACTGATCGATATGTTATTGTTGACAGGGATTCTGAGAGGAAAATTGGTGCTGGCGTTCCGCAGGGCTCGGTGCTTGGGCCGACCCTGTGGAACGTCCTATATGATGATATTATGAGATTGGTACTGCCGGATGGCACACACTTGATCTGTTATGCCGACGACCTGGCTGTGTTGATCGCTGGGGAAAACCAAGGGGATATAGTCGCCAAGGGAAATGGAGTGCTGAGATCGATAGTGAGTTGGATGAGTCTGAATGGCCTGGCACTATCAAACAAAAAACGAAGGCGATGGTATTCTATAAACACATGCGTGTACACAACATAGTGTTTGACATTGATGGAGACACGAGTGTACTAGATAATAGAGTCGAATATTTGGGAATTGTGCTTGGCGATAAATTGATTTATAACGGCCACGTTGTTAAAATTGTTGAAAAAGCTGACACAAAATGAAGGCTCTGACAGCCTTATTGCCAAACAAAGGTGGACCAAGGGCTGGCAAACGGCTATGGTCATCCAATCGATAGTCCTTTACGGTGCCCCAATTTGGGGGGAAGTATTCCGCATTAAAAAATATTCGTTGAAGATTGCTTCCCTGCAGCGTAGGATGGCGCTAAGAATATGCTCGGCATACAGAACGGTGTCCGCAGACGCAGTCCTAGTTATTGCTGGGACCTTGCCATATCACCTGCTAGCCAAGGAGATGGAACGGTTATACAGGTCCAAAGGGGATAGAGTCGTTGAAAGAAATAAAACTGTGGATGAGTGGCAGGAAGAATGGGAGAACTCCAATAAGGGGGCCTGGACGCGCCGCTTAATAAAAGATGTCAAACCATGGATAACTCGTCGTTTCGGTGAAGTTGATTTCTATATCACCCAGTTCTTGTCTGGGCATGGGTGTTTTATGTCTTACGTGAAGAAAATTGGCAAGAGATTGACGAGTTCTTGTATGTACTGCGATTCCCTAGAGGACGACGTTGAGCACACTGTGTTCACCTGTAACAGATGGAGTGTACGACGAAACAGATTGATGAACGATATTGGAATAATTACACCAGACACCATAGTAGGGATGATGATAAATGATGAGAACAGCTGGAGGGCTGTAAGTTGCTTTTTATCAGAAATATTGAAGACCAAAGAGGCGGATGAGAGATTGGCCGAAAGGGGTAACCTTGAAGCATCGTCGTTGTTGGAAGTTTCGTCGGTTTGAGCACGCACTAATCGCATATGAGTTGTTGTTTGATTGTTGACTGTTAACTGATTACTGATGATGTCGAGATGCAGCATCACCACTTAGGTATGTGTTGAACGGGACCGGTGGTGATGTGGAGCAACAAGAGGGGTTTTAGTGGGAACGGGGGGTCCTTGAGGGCCTTCGAGTCCCACACTCCCACCGGGGGTAGAACCATACCCGGGGGGTGCGTAAATGCATTTCCCCTCTATATAAAAAAGGTATGGACGTATGGCATACGTCCATAAAATTGGAAAAAGAGAAAACCGAAAGTGCATGTGCTGCTCGGCAGACGACGATGTCGAACACACCTTATATGAATGCAACAGATGGACAGCAGAGCGTAGACAATTACAGAGCGATATCGACGCAATTCTAACACCAGAGAACACAATAAGTATCTTGTTTGAATCTACGGAGAAATACATGAAAATTCAAAAGCACATTGCAAGGGTCATGAGAATTAAAGAAATAGACGAAAGTACGGATGAAGAGAACAGAGGACAAACCTGAAACAGACGAATGGAAATGCATGAGCTCCACCATCGAAGAGATGTGATAAACGGTTCCGGTGTTGTCGCTGGAGAAGAAAGGAGGGGTTTTAGTGGCTATGGGGGTTCCTTGAGAGTCCTCGAGTCCCACTCACCCGGGCGGGTAGAACCATACCCGGGGGTGCGTAAAATGCATTTCCCCTCTCAAAAAAAAGGTCAAAGTGGGGGGCAGAATTGGTGAGATCGTTTTATATATTAAAAATCTGATTCGATCTGATCATTGGCCGCGACTAATGACAGACCACCGCGAAATCTATATACATAAAACAATGTCGTGTGTGTTACACCATTTATAACTCACGAACGGCTGTACGGATTTGAATGATTTTTGATTTTTTAGATTCGTCTTCGCCTAGAATAGCAGAATAACTATTAAATATGCTACATTCACTGAAACAAATATAAAAAATTTATTTTAACAACAATATAAACAACACATGACTATAACGGTCAATAGTATTTGTCTCATTTATAGATAATAATATACTATATTTTTGGCGGGGAGTTAAAACAAATAAACTATAAAGAAAATGGAAAACAAAACACAGTACACAAAAAGCGAATCCCCGATGAACGAAAGAAAGCAAAACATAAAATAGACAAAATAAGATAACGCTATACAAAAAACACACACAAAAACAGATAGAGAAACTCAACAAAAAGAAAAGCAAAAATACAAAGAAAACACAAATAAAATGAAATATAATATTAAAATACACATACAAGATCAAAATATAAAAAATAGAAAAGTACCATACATAGATAACACATATAAAAATACAACTATACAGAAAAAATAACCAAAAACTAAAAGCATGATAAAAAATACAAAAAAAAACAAAACACAAAAAAAAACAAAACAAAAAACATACATAAAAAAACAAAAACATAAAACAAAACAAAACAACAAAAAAAATAAACACAAAAAACAAAAAACCAAAAAAAATAAACAAAAAAACAAAAAAACTCAACAAAAAAACAAAAAATAAAAACAAAAAAAACAAAAAAAATACACACACACAAAAAAAAACAAAAAACAAAACACCCACAACAAAAAAAAACAAAATAAAAAAAACAAAAAAAAACAACACCAACCAACAAAAAAAACACAAAAAAAACCAAAAACAACAAAAACACAAAAAACACAACAAAAAATCCAACACACACACCACACCCCACCAACACCACCAACCTACAATCCAAACCCAACACCACCCAACCACACACACACACAAAAACACAACCTCACACCACACACACACCAACACCTCCACCCACCACAATACCCAAAACCAACCACAAACCCAACAACACACCACACACACATACAACACCACAATACCTCCACACCCACACCACACACTCACACCACACCACACACACCTCCCCACCCACCACACACACACAATACCACACACCCTCAACTACCACCAACAATCATACCACACACACACCCACTCACTCCCACACCACTACCACAAACACAAACCACACACCCTCCAACCACTCGACCACTCACCACCTCTCTCCCACCAACTAACACCACCCCTCACCCTCTCACCACTCCTCTCACACACACACACGACACTCCCCACCCCCACCCCCTCCCACAGCTCCCACTCACTCACTCCCCTCACCCACTCTCTCCCCTCACCCCACACACTCAACACTACCACACTCACCCCCACTCCCCACTCCACCCAACTCC